>VMTU01000064.1:0-37978 GCA_016759055.1 Paramecium bursaria
AAAATATATTTCATCAAATACAGCCTTACATTTTTATAAAAATTTTATTTTTACTTATAAAATCAATTTATATTTTTTATTATATTAATTCTTTGATTTGCTTCGATGCATAATCATAGTTCTCTAGCATCCTACATAAATTACTGAAACTTTTAATCATTTAAATAATAATCGACATTAAGTTTTTGAAATTTAATATAAAAATTAAAAATGGGTTGTTCGATTAAAAAGATGCCGATTTCAATCGAATAAGTTAACTAAATTACTTAAAGAATGCTTATTTCAGAAAATGAAATACTTAACATTATATCCCAATTAGTAGACACTCCTAGGAAGCCAACTAAGATTGTTCAGATAACTCCTAAAAGTTAAATTTCGATCCGAAATTTCAAACAAGCTCTATCTTCACCAAGATCAGGAACAAACTCTCCTGGCAATCCGAGGCAGTTGAAGTAATCGAAGTTCAATCAGGAAAACATTATAACTTTTAGCGCAAGATCTACATCTAGATCTCAGACAACTTATATTCCTACAGGAAAAGAATCAAATAACTAGATCTCTCCTAATTCATATATACCTCTTTTCAATGAGGCTCAGAGAGTAGATAAGGAGCCCCCTCTTATACCTTAAGTTAATACATAAGTTTAGCTTGCAGGCCCATACAAATATACTGACGACAGTAAATACCCAGATTGTAGAGATCAACCTCCTTATGTAAGAAAATCTTTTTATAGTATTTTAGAAATTTCGCTCTGGTGATGTTTATGTAGGGTAATGGAAGAATAACACTAGAAATGGTAGAGGGAAATTATATATGTAAAATGGAGGTTATTTTGAGGGATATTTTAAAGATGGAACCTATGTGAAGGGGAGATATTTTTTCCCAAATGGAAACTTATATGATGGAGAATTTTTGGAAGGCCGCTTTGATGGTTTTGGTATGTACAAATGGCCAGATGGTGAAAATTATACAGGCGAGTGGAAAAAAGACAAAAGACATGGTTAAGGAACTTTCAGGTACAGCGATGGAAGAAAATATGTTGGTATGTGGGAGAATGATATGAAAAATGGAGAAGGAGAATTTACTCAAACGGATGGTTACAAATATTCAGGTTCATGGAGAGATAACAAAAGAAATGGATTTGGGACATGCGTTAATGCAGATACCTCAGTTTATACTGGTTAGTGGTTTCAAGATAAGAAAAACGGCAAAGGGGAAATGAGATATCCAAATGGAGATAAATATTATGGAGATTGGGTTGAAAATATGAAATAAGGGTTTGGAACTTTAACTTAATAAGATGGAACTGTATACAAAGGTCATTGGTTGGCAGGTATGATGGAAGGTGATGGAACATATATATGGCCTGACAAGAAGGTATATGAAGGAAAATGGGAGAGAAACTAGAGAAATGGTTATGGAACTTTGACTTTGCCTAATGGATAATATTATAAGGGCGATTGGGTTAATGACATGAGATAGGGTCATGGTGAGTTTAAATGGGCAGAGGATCACTATTATGTGGGTTAATGGGTTTAAAATAACAGAGAAGGCTAAGGCGATTATTAGCACTAAGATTCACGATACATAGGTCATTGGTTTGATGATCAAAAGCACGGACATGGAAGACAGATTTATACAAATATGGAATATGAAGGAAATTGGGTGTAAGGTTAAAGAGATGGGTTAGGAACTTTGAAGTGGAAGTGTGGCGCTGTTTATACTGGATAGTGGATGAATGACTTGATGCATGGAGAAGGTGAATTCTCATATAGTGGATTCAAATATGTGGGTATTGAAAAATTATTTATTCCTAGGTGATTGGAATAGATGTTTCATGGATGGAGTAGGGGTGTTTTATTACGATGGCTCACGGTACGAAGGCAGATGGAGGAATGGTAGAAGGGAGGGTAATGGAGTCTTTGTTGATCCTCAAAATTTTCAATTTAAGTAATAATACTTAAGCGGTATTTTAATTAATGGAGAAGAATGATAATCATATTAAATAATTTAATATTTACAATAGTTCCTTTTTATCCTGAATATAATGACTGGCAAGTGTAGGAACCAACCCTAGAGATACTGAGTATAGGTATGAATTCTAATAAAATAATTGAATTTATAAAAATACATCTGTGAAATAATTTTTGTTAAATTGTTTTATTTTTATAAACTCTGAAAACATTTACTCATCCTACGATCCTCTTCCTCCTAATAATACAAAATCTAGTTTTTATCCTTTCAAACTTTCCTTTTGTAAAATCAAATCCACAATTAGAGCTTTATTTAAATTTGCTGGACAAACTTCTATCTAATTGTCTTTAACCTTCATCTCGAATTCCTAATACCGTTCGACGATCTACTAAACATTCTCTTTTAGATCTGATATTTATAGTTAAGCAATTTCATCAGCTTGCTTAATTGACCATGTTATAGAGCTTTCCCTTAAATCAATATGTGCTCCTTCTGTCTTTTAAGCAAATTACTAAAACACCTTATGGACTTGACTTATTGCTTAAACATCAATGGGAATCAATTGTTGCCAATCAGCTTGATTATATTTGAATAAAAATCCATTCTCAGCAAATAAATTTATATCAGTCCCCTTAAAAGCCAAATTTAACTCATTATGGTTTTCATTGGAAACTACATATATTACACAGATTTTAGATAATTACTTAAGAGCACTCATTATATCAGGATTGACCTATCTGATTAAAATGGGATGATCCTCTTTTTTTCCATGAGGACTTTAATTTATTATTCGAGAGGGTTTGAAATCTACAAAAGTCTAATTGCTAATAAGGAGTTCATAATCAAAGATAAGCACTCTATCTAAGGATGAATCAAAGTTTTTTTTAAGTTTTTTCTGATCAATTTAAGAGAAGTTATGGTTATGAGCAACCTTATTGAGCAGTCCTTCATTATAAGTCAAAGATATTTGAGCATATTTTGTCATCATTGAGACCTTTTTGCATTCCAAGTATATCTTTTCAATCCATGTGGATGTTTATCCATTGTAGATGGTCTACTTATCTTTTTAGACCTGCATTCCAAATGTATTTTTGTGATATTCATTACCAATAACCTTTTATAATATTAATTAAAAGTTTTCTTTGAAATCCTTGCTTGAGAAGACATTAAATGTAAATAATGATGTGCACCCTTTGTGATAGCAACTAGAATCACTTATTAGCACTATTGGAAATGGATTGATATGCATGTATTCTAATAAGTAAAAGTCATGCCTTCCACTATACCTTGTCTGCAAATAGATTTTTGCCTATTTAAACAACTTCTGTCTAACAGTTTAATCATCATCCTCAACTAATTTAATAAAAAAGTTCTCCTGATTTGGATATAAGTAATTGTTTATCTATTATATTTAGGAAATAATCGTATTTCTTTTTTATTCATTTGAATTTCCATCCTCTATGGGTTTTTGTATAATCTGATAAAACTTAATATTAGGAGTGATAAGATTTGTCTCTTTTACAAACTTATACAAATGTCTCAGCTTTAACTCAACCCCTGATTAATGTCCATATATATCTACAGCCACAATTATAAGGTCATTAGTCTTTTCAACATCCTAAATATCACACAAAGAGAGTTATACTCCTGGATTCTGAATTTTAATGTAAATCTCCCTACCTAAATAAACAAATGTGATATTTCCTTTAACAGATTAATATTGTAAATTATAGTTCTCCTTCATTGTTTACATGAACTGATTTGCTGTATCATAACTACTGAAACAAATTATGTTGCACAATAAGAATGAATTAAGAATTTCTTTATAAAATGGAATTAATTTTAAGTTTTCCTAATAAGGAAACATTCTGTTATAAAATATTGATAATGCTAATCTAGGATCTGATTTAGCGAGGAGCGTTGCTAAATAAATTAATCTATAGTCATTGATGAGAACCATGGTTTAATTTTAATTATGTAGTGTTGTAAAAAAAGCATTATTAACATCTTAAAACGTATCCCACATTTTATCCTCATATTCAAAAGCAGCTAATTTGCTTAAACTCACATCATTATTCATAATGGGTTAGTAGAGCTTAGTGCAGAACTCGTTAAAATAATTTAAAGTGTCTTATTTTATTTTAACTGGAATATAATTTATGGATAGCAGATAATCTGTCATTTCTTACGAAAGTTCATATATACGCCTTCCAAACTCATCATAAATAATAGGAATTCCTATCCATTTCTTTTAGCATTTCAACGTTGATAATGCTGCCTAGAGATGATAACTGAAGCTATGTTTAAATAGGCTAACTTGATTATTTTTAATTATGATTGGTAAATAAAAACTAGCAACAATGAGCATCTCATCATCGTCTACACTTATTAGGTGGTCATCATTTACTTCATATAAAATGTCATTTTGACTAAAACTTTTCAGTTGTCTTAATTTTGGTTGGTCTAAATTTGCAATGTACAAGGATGGAAAGTCTATATTCTTACTTAAATTGACCTAAACTTTTTTTCTTTTGTCCTGGTCTGAATCGGATTCTTCCTCTAAGGGATTCAACCATTTCTTAAAGCTGTCACAATTTGATTCATCTGAATCACTTTCAGCCTGTTCAAACGGATCGAATTTTTATGACAATCTTGTTTTCTTGAAATCTTTTAAAATATCGATATCTAATGACTATGAGCTCTAAAACTTCTTTTAAATAAACTCCTTTCCATTATAGTCATTCCATTCTGCAGTTAATACAACAACACAATGTTTAGCCCTATATTTCCTATTTTAAGGCAACGTTTCCCATATGACGGTGTCTGAGATAATCACAAATTTAAACTCCAACTTGGATCCCCTTGGCACTGAAACCAATTATGTATTTTGCCAAAAGGGAAATATCGATTCATCGGTTTATAGAACCATAGCCATAGCAGCATTCCATTAACCAAGCAGTGGGTGATTTCCAACTATAGCCACCTTTTAGTTTAAGCTGGTATTCACCTTAACTTTAAATCGTATTTAACATTCAGTCATTTATTATAATATATCAAATCCATAATACTGTCTAACATTTCATTTAATTCAGAATCATCGCATCTCATATAATCAAGGCCAAGAAACAGCAATCTCGAACTGATGTATTAAAGCTCCTTTTAATTAAACCCATCACACTGTAAAATGTTATACAGCAATTCTAAAACTAACTTTTTCTCCACATAATTGTTTGATATCTAATCCTATAGTACCATCAATAGCTGGGGTGAGATAAGGTTGTTAGCCAAAAACATCTTACACACCTTATCATGAGCGATGGAGTTGCAAATAATGCTTAAAGATTATCTATTGTAATCTTTCATTAAAAATTCAAAAATATATTGCTCTTTGCTTTGAACAATCTAATAAATATAAAACTAATACATATGAATTAAGTAGAATGCTTTATTTACTGGTAAATAGTTCCAATAAGTTCATTAATTATATATTCCACTCGTTGAGTTTTAAGAACATGGAATTCACCAAACTTTCAAATCCATAAAAATATAATTGATTTATCTAATTTTAATTTGTGTATTCAACCAGAGTACTTAGACAATCAATATAATTGATTTCATTAACAATGTATCCATCTATCACTTGTATTTAGTATTTAAGAATTGTTTTGATCAATTCTTCTTTCCTCTCAATAAATTCTTCTAATGCATTATTTTTGCCTAATTGTTCAAGAATAGTGTTTAATGCAACTAGTTCTTCCTGTCTAGGTCCATATAATTCCTCCATGATTGATTTCTCGAGGATCTCCAAATAGTCTATTAGTTGAAGATTATCAACCGCCTCACTTATGATCCAAATAAATTAAGTGATTTCTTCTTTGAGTTCAGGATCATATACAACGACTAAATCTAGAAGCTAATCCGCAAGATGCATATTGTCTACAAGGAAATTATTTATGCATTTGAGTGCTTCTTTCTTTGCTATCTGATAGTATTTAAGCAGTATTTCTAAACAATCTAAGTCTTTGGTGTCATATTTGTAAAACAGGCCATTCAAAGCCTGCAATCCAAGTATGAGATTATTTTTGCTTTAAGCCTTTTCAAGATAGTCCATAGTTATAGATAAGCTAACTTATGGCTCATCATTTTCAATCGAGTAAAGTAACATTTATGCGTCTTCTTCCAACTTGAAGCAATCAAAGCTTTTTATTGTTTGATTCCTCTTTTTGCTGAAAGATTCAGTCAGCTGCTATTTTCTAATCGAGTTTCTAAATGTTTCCCTCCTTAAGCCAATCATATTAATATAAATAATTTTGTTTTTTCAATTAAGTTTTGGTTTCTTTATGAATTGCAGGGATTTGTTATATAAACTATAAACTTCCTCCACGCTTATTGGAAGGTCAGATTCTTTGATGCTTTAATGTAATTCCTTTAATTATAATATTAATAGTACCTCATCCATTTCATCAATTTGATCTTTAATTGATTCGAAGGTTTCAGGTTTTCGCATATGGGAGACTAATTTTGCATAACCTTGATTGTCAAAATTATATAACTAAACCATAGATTGGTTGTAGGATTCAAGTTCTTACACTATATTTGATTTCACTTAATCTATTTACTAGAAACAATCCTAGAACTATTTAAGCGAGTTTTGGAAAGCAGCCAATTATTCAGGCTTTAAATCTTGAGACTCCTTCATGAAATATTAACTCATCACAGGAATTGCCTATTTGTATATTTCTTGTGAGTAAAAGTTAATTGCCTCTTATTTATCAGAGACACATTCAGGACTTAAGTCAAGCAATTTGCGTTGATTTTTATCGTGTTTCTATAGGCATTTGACTGAGAATGACTATAAAAATGCCTAATTTTTTTGTTATAATTCCTAATACTCCTATAACTATTAAGTTAAACCAGCTACCTTTAAGTTATTTACAATGTTTAAACCTTATTTTCTAGTAATTCGACATACATCTTCTTACGCTTCCTGCTATTCTTGGCAGATTCTCTATTTCTCACAAGTTTTACTTTTTCTCTTTGAAGTATTTCCTGATCAGTCAATTCTTATATTTTAATATTAATGTACCTCTTCTTTTATTCTTTTTCTATTCCTAAAAAGAATTGCCATAGAAATCTTCAAAATCATTTATCATGAAATTTAAATTAAAGAACTTATAAAGTACCACAATCGACGATTAATTATTTTAATAATATACGCACTATTATATATAAATCATGATGGTTTATAACATTTTCTTCTTTAGGCTAGTGTTTATATTTAGTTTTTGCCCAAGAGCACCTATTATATTAACGAACAATCTTTCTTTCTTTTAGGTTTCTCATAGAGGGTTAACTTAGCTAGATTAATTCTTTACTATGACCTGTTTATATTTTGTATATTACTTATCAGTAGAACACATTCGCTCATATTTTCTGATGATTTCAACGGAATAGTGTTGCATACTCATTATAAAAATAATATAAATTAAAATATGATCATTTACTAGAATGCTGTTGCTATATCAACACATTATTGGGGACAACTGAATGTACCTGATAAGTAATCACTGCATCTCAAACAATAACCATTAACCGCTCTATAAAATATCGACATTCCAGTTTGATTACCCTAAGTTTATTTGTCCTCATCAACAAATTCAGTATTTTCATTATAATTTAATATAGTATTGCACAAATAGCAAAATCCGTCTGAATTAGATTATAAGCATTCATCTGGATAATCCAAACATACAGAATTTTATAAGTAATACGACTCATCACATAATGTACAGACTTCCTATTGTCCATCACATTATAAGCAGCCCCTTTCACAGAGTTTACAAGAGTACTCATCACTCTCATCATTATAAATAAGCCCATATCCATCGATACAATCTGTGCATTAATCAGTAGTACATGTCTAACAATTATCTGTATTGCATTAGTAACATGTATCACCTGAATATCCTTATTGGCATACTGAGCAAACGGTTGATGATGAGCATTATTTACAATTTTTCATGCATTAATCGCATTTCGCTGTATTAGTATTTAAGAAATATCCGTCATTGCACACATAACATGTCAATGCAGAATTATTATTAACACTAGCACATTTCAAGCATTGCTAATCAACTTATTGGCATGATACACATTATGTTTTGCCATTGGTTTTCAACAACTATAAATTGCCTAAACATGATGCACAGTTGCCATCTGTATCAGAAATTGTTCTGCATGAATTTTCATTTTTTATGCACACGTATCTGGATAAGTCTTGAATTGCATCTTGATTATAGAGTTGCTCAATAAGCAAATAACCTGGTTCGCATTAAGAGACATCATTTAAATCATCACATCTTTTTACATTTTTATCTTTTTCCTTGCAATCTTTGCATTTTCCATCCTCTAAGTAATAGCCATTATCACAAGTTTAGCATTCAAACTTGTAAAATAGTCCATTCGGGATTGATAAACAAGATATGCAGTTTTTAATATAATCACCACAATATAAGCAATGAGTTCCATCTTCAGCCACCAAGGCAGATTCCACACAAGAGTAGCAGACTTGGGGATTGATTAAGGGATTTTAGCATGATGAACACAAACTTGGACATTGCAAACATGAATAATTAGTCTAATAATAATAGTATCCCTCCAAACAATTATTACAAGTTAATGAATTATTCTTCTATTAAGTGCATTGTGAACATCCATTCCCTTCCACATTACAAGTTTAGCAGGTCTAGTTTATTTATGTCGAGTTATCATTTAGTGTTACTTCAATTAAATTTAAGAAATATCCATCATCGCATGTTTGGCAATGCCATTCTGAAACACAAGTATTACAACCTTATGGACATTCCTCACACTATTCTTTTCTGTAATACCCGTCTAAACACACTTGGCATCTTCCATTTGATGTGTAAGTAGAGCATCCTATCATTTCCACACACACTCCACTCAAATTATTATAATCATCATCACAGACTGTGCATACATATTGTGTGAGATCTGACAATTTACAACAACTCTTGCAACCATTGGGACAGCGCACACATTTTGCCACTTCTTCATCATAATAGTAGTGATCAATGCAATCTGAACATCCTTAGTATGATGAACATTTGCATGAAGGTTATTTACATTACAAACATTATTAACCATCCCAATAATATCCAGTTAATTATGATTGACAACTCTATCTAAGTCTGTTAGCTGATATAATTTAAATTAAGAATAATATTATCATCTCTATAAAATAATATATGTGTGAAACTTAACTTCATTTGATTTACTTTATAAATTTATATTATTTTTTCAGATACAAAATAAATGAGTTAATCAATCGAATTATTCATATCTGCAAGAGCATTGAAAAATGCTGATGTATTTTCCAAAAGTGACCCCTATGTCATAGTTTCTATTAATAATAACAATCATTGGGTGAAAGTGGGTAGAACAGAAACTATAAACAATAACCTAAACCCAAACTTTTAAAAGACATTCTAAGTGGAATATATATTTGAAACCAAACAACCAATAAGATTTGAAGTATTTGATGATGACGGAGACTCATCAGATCCATTAGGCCATGTAGATACAACTGTTGGTACTTTATTTGGAGCAAAAAATTAAACATCAATTTTGAATCTTGAAGGAGGAGGAAAAGGAAAATTAGTTGTAAGGTGTGAGAGAGTTGCTGAAGGGAATTTGTTTTTCGTAATGAAGTGGGCAGGAATCAAATTACTAAATACTGATTCATGGATTTTCAATCCATTCGATAAAAGTGATCCATTTTTAAGATTTTTTAGAGAAAGAGATGATGGGCAGTTTTTATAGGTGCACCAAACAGAACACGTTATGAACGATCTAAACCCGCAGTGGAAACCATTTGAAATACAGGCTGCAAGACTAGCATCTACAAATGATAAAAAAATAAAAATTGAATGTTGGGATTGGGAATCTGATGATAAGTTCTAATTTATCGGAGATGTTATACTATGTCCACAAGACTTCAAATAGGGACAACAATACAAACTTAAAAACCCTAAGAAGAAAGATCCGGGATCCATAGTATTATAGATATTTAACTAAACTGTCAAACCTAGCTTTATGGATTACATTAGAGGAGGACTTTAAATAAATTTGATTGTTGCTGTCGACTTTACTGGGTCTAATGGAGATCCTCATAATCCATCAAGTTTACATTTCAGAAACCCAAACTACCCGAATCAGTATTAACAAGCAATTACGAGTGTAGGGGAGATTTTACTTGCTTATGATTATGACAAACTGGTTCCTTGCTATGGATTTGGAGCATAAACAAACTATCCTACTTTACAGTCGAGGTAAGAATTGCACTGCTTCCCATTATCTGGTAATCCTGCTCAAACTGATGCATTTCAATTATAAGGAATATTAGATTTGTATAATTATGCATTAGCTAATGTGGTATTATCTGGACCCACTTATTTTGGACCGATAATTGCTGAAACTATGAAAATAGCATAAATGATGAAGGATAAGGAATAGGAGGCATACACAATATTATAAATTTTGACAGATGGAGAAATACATGACATGGATTTAACTAAGAGATATATAGTTTAAAGTTCCAGATTGCCATTGTCGATTATCATAATAGGAGTAGGTAATTGCAATTTCAAGTAAATGGAAGAATTGGATGGAGATGATGGTATTATTAAATATTAATTATAGGCTTATGGTCTGGAAATTAGAAGGCAGAGAGAGATCTAGTTTAATTTGTTCCTATAAGAAACTACTAAGGGAATCCTGCTGCTTTGGCGAAGGAGGTTTTAGCTGAAATTCCAGGGCAAATCGTTCAATATTTTAGCCTAATAGGGAAACCCCCAAGATAACCTGTATAAGTTGATATTAACCTTATGGGTTTTACAATTTAGCCAGAACAATAATAACAGTAATAATAATTATAGCAATATTGATATATAAAAATAAATTACAATTTTTTAATATTAATAATCTATAATTCCTAAAATGAATACAAAATGGAATGTTGGAGAGAGAACTTAGAAAATAATTCAATATAGTTCACTGTCAACTGCTGGAATATCATTTATAGTGATGATACTCTTTATTGTTGAGTTAGCAAATCCCTTTTCTAGGTTAACCATATCATCACCTGCGAATGTTGTGTTTGCATCATTTTTTTTATTTTACTTTTCCTTATTGTGCAGTTTTCACTATAAAAAATATCATCCAGCAAACCCTAATGTAAAATCAAATTTCAGAGGCTTTACAATTATAATCAACTAATAGTTATCGATTATCTCAGCTATAGCCTGGTTGATAAATCCTGTTTATGACTGGATCTCATCGTTATTACTTTTTATTACATTCATATTTATTTCTTTGATTGCATTTCTATGGATAAGAGACATTGCAAATTAGAACAATAAGAAAATGAGGCAGAAATTGTAACTAAATAAATCAGATCAAACCTTAACAGATTTAGAACAGTCATAAAATAAGTAAACAGAAGTGGAATAAAACAAAAAATGTGGATTAAGAAAAATACTTAAGATATTAAATTCCATATTATTTGTTTTTGTTTCATTTCTTTTAATACTTTATACACTTCAAGTGCTTCTTGAAGCAACATACCCTACAGACTTAGGAGAAGGGGAAAGGTTTCATAAAATCACATCAGATGGATATGAAATATAAATTAGATCATATTGTACTGGAAAAGCAGAAAGCGGATATGTTCTATATGAAGCTGGTGGGGGTTCTTGCGGAATAGATTTCTATTAAATTCAAAATTCTTTGAAAGGATATTATGTTTGCACATACGATAGGGCAGGATACGGGAAGAGTTGGCAAGCTCCAAGCCCAGTTAGCAATGATCAAAACTTGAATATTGCAAGTTAATTGCTAGATTAAATTATGCCAAACAAGCAAATAATTTGTATCGGACATTCAGTTGGGGGATAAATATGCTAATACTATGCGAGGAAGGCAAAGTTTGTTAAGGCGATTATTATATTAGATTCTGTACCTGTTATGAAATGGTATTATTAAGTGGGATTGAAGAAAAATTAAAATTTAGATTAAGTTTATAATTAGTAATAATCGACGATTGGTTTGATTAAAGGAATTGCATCTTTGTGGCCTTTGTATCTAGGATCATTGTTTATAGGTAGTGGAAATGACTACCCTGTTGGAGTTTGGCAGAAATGGCAAATAAGGACTACAAGGAATTGGTATGCACAATCACTAGGGGCATAATCTGAATCAATAGAATGCAACAAAGACTGCATGGGTTCACCAGTGGTCTCTTAAGAGAATATGGTTAATGTTCCTCTGATTGCCATAAGTGCGAGTAATGATTCCATCTCTTGTTAAGATAGAAAGTTAACAGGTTAGTAATGTGAAGATTATTTAATTAATAGAGACGTTACTATTTAAATTATAAAGGACTAAGTATAGTTAGGAACTCAACCTCTTAGTTAATTGAGTATGTGAAGGTATTTGCGATCATGATTTTGTTTGGGTTAAGCCAGCATACCTGACAGGGAGAATATAGTATTATCTGGATCTGCTTTGAAAATTTTATTATATAATTTGTTTTCTCATTAATTTAAATAAAATCAATGAAATTAACTCGTTAAAGATCTAAGACTCCGAACATAGATTAGGTTTAGGTTCTAACATAAATGCTTTTAAAGATGGATGCTAAAAATATTAAAAGACCTATAAGAATTAAGAGGGCTGAATCAGAACATTCATAAATTAATTGCCCAATCTAAAATGGAGCTAAGGATCAAAAGTATATATAATTATATAAGAATAGTAGTTCTTAAGAATAAGGAAATAAAATCCTTGAATGGGATTGAGTAGTACAAATGCCTAAATTATCTTGATGTAGCAAACAATTAAATCAAAGAGATATTATAATTGAGTAATCTAGAAATTAAAGTTTTAATCATTTCTGGAAATAGATTAACAACAATTTAAGATCTACCCTAATCATTGACAATTTTGGATGCCAGCATGAACAACTTACAATATGTTAAATTATCAAATCTATGCAATTTGCGAATATTACATTTGTAAAAAAACTAAATTACTCAAATTAACTTTTAAGGATTATCAAAGATTCAAAAAATCTATTTGGATGAAAATAAAGTATAATAAATACTATCATTAGATTTCTCAATTAGTAGATATTCCTGTTTTGCCTAAATTACAAATATTAAGTGCAACAAATAACTAAATAATATAAGTTTCTGAGTAATAGATTTTATAAAACCTATTAAAGTTGTAAGAATTTTATTTAATGAACAACCCAATAACGAAATTTAATATTTAAGAGAACTATTTGGATTATTTAAAAGACACTAAACCTAGATGCAAGTCAGTTTAGAACAATAATAGAGGATTGAAAATAGAGACAAAGGAAATAATACAAAATGAAAAATCTATCCCAAAATTACACGTCCAAGATTTCAATAATATCACACCTTTGCCATAAAAGTAGAGTAGAGGCCAGAGTATATACATCAGTAGAATAATTTAGAGACAGAGTACATAGACAGATTAATATAAAACTGAAGTTAGTAAGAAGTCAATCAATTTTTCCCAATTAAATCCATTTAGCATAAAGAGCATTAAGATTAATTTTTAATTCGATCCTCAATTTATACAGAAAATGCAAAAATCAACTAAATAACATTTCGATGCCAAATAAATTTAGAAAATTAAATCAATCAAATAAAAGTTTAAGCAAAACCTAACTATTGATGAATGTGTTTACAAATTTTTTCCGGAAAATAAATGTATCATGTGTTATGGCAACCCGTAAGACATTGAAGAGTATGATGTGTAATCTGTAGTTATCTGTTATTTTAACATAAACTAGTTTAAATAAACAACATTGACAGTTTTCAACAAGATTACTCAAATTACATTAAGAAATAATTC
This sequence comes from Paramecium bursaria, assembly GCA_016759055.1. Classification (NCBI taxonomy): domain Eukaryota; phylum Ciliophora; class Oligohymenophorea; order Peniculida; family Parameciidae; genus Paramecium; species Paramecium bursaria. The sequence goes on from VMTU01000064.1 coordinate 13,940, forward strand.
AATAGAATATTTATATGAACTTAATAAATTAAGACCTATATTTGCACATGCTATTGATATCATAATTGAGAAGAATTCTATATCAAATAGTTCGTTATGGAAATAATATGTAAAAAGATTGTATAATACTGAAAGAGGGCCGTTTGATAATTTTTTCAATCTTGATAGATCCTTCCCACCATAAATTGATATTGAAATTCCAAAAATAAGGGATAGTAAGATAGGAAACTTTTTTGAATAGTACATCGAATAGTTAATTACTTAATTTGAATGATTTATTATAATATAATATGTAAATCAGAGTTTTCCCTGCACCGATCTAAGAAGAATTTGATGACGATGAATCTGAAGAAGTATCGTTAATTATATAAATAATAGGAATAAAAACAAAAGGAGCAAGAGAGAAAAAAATAAGCTCTTTAGATGGTGAAAGAAATTTTTCTTGAAGATAAAATTGAGGATTACATTGATGAAGAATTAGTATTTCAAGAAATTCTTGATGAATTGGATGACGAGTACTACTAGGACTATTTAGAGGCATAATAGGAATAAACTAACAACATCGTACTTATACCAATGAATGAATTATAACTTGCATACTAATATTAAGATAAGTAATTTATGTTTATTATTGTAGCTACCCATTTCTACATATAAGAAAGGAGATACTCATATTTATAAGAATTATACAATTTTTTTGTTAGAATTTACTTAAAAGCATTCCATTTTAAATTGCATCCTTGTTGGTTATCTTAGTAAATTCGATTTTAATTGCAATTAACTACTCCTATGATGAGAGGAGCTTCTTAATATTTTACTCTATTGAGACTGTAATCATTATGATAGCTCATGGGTTATTTTTCACTAAGTAAGCTTACTTTAAGAGCTTTTGGAATCTTATTGATTTCGTAATTATCGTATTTTCATACCTATAATTGTATCATGTGTTTGGAGTTGATCTAAGTGCTCTGAGGGTTTTGAGAATCTTGAGATCACTTTAAACATTTTAAAATATAAAAGCATTAAGAATAATAATGAAATCACTGTTTGCATCGGTCCTACAATTAAGAGATGCTGTATTTGTATTGATATTTAGCTATTCAATATTTGCAATCATCGGATTAATATTATATGAAGGGTAACTCAAAAAGAGATGCATCAATCTAGACAATGGAATAAAACTTGATAACGAAGTATGCTCAGATTGTGAAGTTGAGGGATTTGTTTGCGCAAAATAAAATTAAAACCCATAGAATGATCTTCTCAGCTTTGATACCTTCCTATGGTCTATTGTCTAAGTTTTTTAGGTTACAACCTTGTAAGGATGGTCTGAAATTATGAAATTGGTAATTGATGCAACTAATTATGCTTCAGCTATATATTTTTGGGCCATCGTTATGGTGGGAGGCTTTTTCTTAATCAACTTAACATTAGCTATCATAAAAGTTAATTTCACAAATTCAACAAAGAATGATGAACCAATTGTTGAGATACGAGAATACGATTATTGGTAATTGAGGAAATTGAACATCTATGAGCCAGAGAGGTTGAAATACATTCCTCAAATAAGAGAACCAAGAAGAAATACAAGGAAGCGCACAACAAGAAAATAAACTTACAAAACTTAACGGAGGAGTAAAACAAGTTCTCTTAAATCAATATTAAAACCAATAAGCCTAAAATATTAGAATTTATAAATTAAGCCAATTAAGTAGGCTATTTATTTCAGCAAGCCTGTTTAGTTGAGAAAAAAATTTTAAATGCAAGGAATATATGGTTTAGGAAAAAGTTAGGTTGCTCCCAGTGGAATTCCTAAACTTCCTCCCTTATTAAAAGTAAAATCAGGTCAAAGCTACTAAAGTAAGCAATCCTTGATGCCTTATTCTCCATCAAATAAGTCCCAAAAAAATTAAAGCAGTTCTAAATCCCCAAGAACAAATACGAACAAATCTGGAAAGACACCAGTCTCTTTCAGAACGAATCAATTCTTAAGTGAATTAAGTATCTACAAGGCTGAAAGAAGTCAAAAGAGTGGAGACTACCTATAAGATGATTAATAGGATCAGATAGATGTAGTGTAATTCGTTAGACAACCCAATCATAGGAACTCAGTGTAAACTCCTCATTAATTACACATACCGAAGTTGAAAGATATCAAATAATAGTTTTCGTATTAAATCAAGCACACAGTTTAAGTTAATGACAATGAGTTTGATAGTGTAAATATGTCAGTAATTAAATCGATGTCTTCTCAAGAAGTTGAATAACAACTGGAAGATTTTGGATATGAATTGGAAAAACCTTATGTTGAACCAGAAGTTAAAAAGCCTCCAATAAGAATTAGGAAGAGGCGATCACGAAAACCTAAACAAAAATCATAACTTATTGATGATGATCCAGAATAATTAAAAATAAAACTCTTTATGACAAAATTTAACCCGATTGTAAAATACAAGCAATATAAATCTCAATCAGAATACGATATATTGAAATCTCGTCATCAATAAGAAGTATAGTTAAGGGAAGAAAGAATTCGTAAAATAAAAGTAGAAGTTAGTTACCTATTTAAGAATTAAAGAAACTCACTTTATGTAAGATCATTAAATAAGACAAATGAACACAATACTAAACAAAAATCTAAATCCTCAAAGGTGTCGTCTTCATACAAACAATCATAGTAAAGAGGCAGTATTATTTTATCCACTCATCATAATCTAAATTTTGAGTAAGTTAAATAATTGCTTCATCATGACGATCCTATAGTTGACCTATAGAGACTTGATTAAGTTTAACGCTAATTAAATCCAGATGAATTGGTTTATCTTGATGATCATGAGAAGGAAATTGTTAGTTTAGTCAATTATTTAGAATATCAAAATATTATAAATCAAGAGATTAAGGAACATGTAATCATAACCCAATCGTCGATTGAAGATGTATTAAAAATATAAGAAACTAATTATTTAGATAAGTTATTCGTCAAACACATGAACAATATACTATCTTCGATTAATTATGATAAATAAATTATTGAAATTTGGTTACCAGGTATTTTTGGTTTCATAAGAGTATCATAAATATTATCAAGAAAAATTTCACAAAATTAAATTATAATTTATATATTTAATGCGACTGTCACTATGAATACTATAATATTATCTCTTGATGGATTAGTAAATGATGATGATTTATTTAACCAAATGAATTTAGCATTCACAATTATATTTACTATTGAGATAAGCTTAAAGTTATTTGGATATGGAGTAAAGGGATTCTTTAGAGATAAATTCAACATTTTTGATCTTATCATAGTTGGTTTGAGTGTATACGAAATTGTGTTCATAGATAACAACTCAAATAGAAGTGTATTGGGGACAGTTAAAGTATTTCGAGCCATGAGGGTTATCAGAATACCCAAACTTATTCGATAGTTAAAATATATGGGATTTCTAATAAAGGTTCTCTCAGAGGCATTCGAATAACTAATATATATCTTGCTCCTTATCATACTATTCTTTTACATTTTCTCTTTACTGGGAATATCTCTATTCAAAGGCTATTTGGATCTAGATACTGACAGAAAAACATTTGATGATTTTTATCATTCCTTTTAGATAGTTTTCCAAGTGTTTACTCTTGCATCTTGGAATTAAGTCCTGTTTAGTTTATTATCAACCTCATTATAGGATGTAGTTACAATTATTTATATGGCCCTCTGGATTGCGATTGGGAATTATGTTTTCCTGAATCTTATATTAGCCAACTTACTTGATAAATTTGAAAGTTCCTACAGAAGTGATAAGAGTCAAATCGATTAAAATATCGAGATAGGGAAAGATACTATTTTCGATGATTCATAATAGTCACGATCAGTTAAATCTCATTTCAGCAAAAAGTCAAATCAAAAATCTATTTAATCAATAGTTGAGCCAACAAATGCTTATCAATATTTTATTGAGTATAATATGTGCGAAACCTCACTATTTTTGTTCAGCCAAGAATCTATATTTAGAATGCTTTGTTACAAATTAGTTAAAGATAATCGATTCGATCGGTTTATATTATTCGTTATATTCATCTCTTCGTGTAAATTAGTTATGGATACATATACGCTTAATTACACTCTATTTTAATTATCTTACTATTTGGATTTAATATTAATCATTATATTTGCATTAGAAGCATTTTTTAAAATAATAGCTTATGGATTTTGTATATGTTCTTATTCATATCTGAGGGATTAATGGAACATTTTGGATTTTTTTATAATTATTGTAAGTATAGTAGATCAAAGTGTTGAGAGTTTGAATTTAGGTTTTGTAAAAATATTAAGATTATTAAGAACCCTGAGGCCATTAAGGTTTATCTCTCATAATAGATCCATGAAAATACTAGTGTCGGCTCTGCTACAATCAATCGGAGGTATATTCAATGTGAGTTTAATTATATCTCTAATTTGGATTATGTTTGCTATAGTCGGTATTAATATTCTTAAGGGCAAAATGAACTATTGTTCTTTTTAGGATTAGATACTGTTTGTTAATTAAAAGAATGTAATTATATTTAAAATTCAAGTGTCCTGGCGATTGGTTGAGGCATGACACTAACTTTGACGACATACTACAAGGGATGTTGTTTTTGTTTGTATTAAGCACACTCGATGGGTGGCCAGAATATCTAATATTTTTCAAAGATGCAAGCGATGAAGGAGCGAAAAAAGAAGCCCTTCAAGATATATTTTGGTTTTTCTTTTTATTTATTCTAATATCAATCATGCTTATTAACATGTTCATCGGGGTCATACTAGTTAATTTTCATGTTGCAGAAGAAAACTCAAAAGATCCCTCATTAACTATTGAATAGCTATATTGGATAGACACATAAAAGCTGATTGTTGAATCAAAGCCTAACTTATTGATGTATTACTAACCAAAAGATAGAATTAGAAAAGTGTTTTTTACAATAGTTAAAAATTACTTTTTTGATCCATTCATTTCACTGTGTATTTTATCAAACATAATTGTTATTGCTCTTTACTAGGATGATGCCTCTTTTCAATATACTCAAACTTTAGATAATTTAAATATAGCTTTTTCATCAATATTTATATTAGAATCCTTAATAAAGCTTATTGCATTTAGTCCAGTAGGTTATTTCAGTTATGATTGGAATAAATTTGATTTCCTAATTGTAATTACATCAATAATTGATGTCATACTCAATTAGTATTCTATAACAATAGGGTAAGTTTTTAAGGTTCTGAGAGTCGCAAGATTATTAAGACTCATAAGATAGTTCAAGGGATTGAAAAAAGTGATAGATACAGCCATTTATTCGATTCCTGCAATTCTGAATGCTGCTGCACTCTTATTTTTGATGTATTTTATATTTTCAATACTGGGAGTATTTTTGTTTTAATCGATAACGTATTTATTAATTCTAATATAAAATATTAGAACTGGAAAGGCAATTAACCATCTTTATAATTTCGAAACTTTCCATAATTCGTTTATCACTTTATTAAGGGCATCAACTGGTGAAGATTGGTACATTTTAATGTATGATACCATGACACTTAGTGGATATTCATGCATTTATTGGATAGTATTTGTACTAATACAATAATTTGTACTATTAAATTTATTTATTCTAATAATTTTAGATTAATATGACGCTAATTATTTTCATGAGGATAATCCCATGAATAAATTTAATGAATTAGAATAATTATTTTTAGAATCATGGACATAATTCAGTGAGGATGGAATTAAATTGAATAAATACAAATTGGTCGACTTAATGTTGGAGCTAAAAGAACCATTAGGCTATGATTTATCCTAAAAATTAGACAAAGAAGTATCTGAATGGAAGCTTAATAATTAAAATCATACCAATGAATAAGTTATACAATTGAAAAAAAGAATAAAAAATCGAGGCATTAAGATAGTGCAATCTATCATATTAAGAATGGGAACGCAATCAGATTCGGATGGATTTATAAGTTACCATCAATTACTGTTTGATGTCATAAAAAATTCATATATTGAGAGGATCGAAAATTATATCAATCTAACTGGAGCAAGAAAATTGAAGAAAAAAGAGGAGGAGAGTAAAAAGCATATAGAGAAAAATACATAAATGATATGCAATTAAGATTACAATCCGCTTATTCAGTATATCTACAAATACATGACATTCCAAGCTTTGAAGGGATATTCAGCTAAATTCAAGGCCCGTTAAAATGCAAGTCTATATGAAGATTCCTCAATCATATTCGAGGATTGTTTGGATGATATAGATGATTTTTCAAACGTATCTGGGATTGTTGAATTTCCAGAAGAACACTATTATGTAAGTGCTCCAGAGACTAGCGTTTACTAAGATTTCAATTATCGAAAATAGGATTCGATGAGTATAACAAGTGAAGAAGACAATGTTGATGAAAGTGAGAGAAGATAGATGTAATAATATCAAGAAGATTTTAAAAAATATCTATTAGATAAAGATTATACTATTGAAGAAAATTGAATTTTAAAAAAATCATATTAATGAATACTTCGGTTTGTTTGTTATTATAGATTAATCTTCTAAATATTTCTCTTTTTTCTTTTATAAATATTTGGTTACACCCATCTCTGAACCATATATTTCTTTAAAAATTACAACTAACTCACTCTATTTTCTGACATTTATTTTGATTAATTCATCACCATGAAATTTGCAAAGAGTCTTTACAGAAAAATCATATCCTAATTGATCTGCTATGCAATCATCACCCATTCTTAAATTTAAATATTTTATTCTTGATATTTCTTAAATACTGACTAAAAAACTTTATTAATTAAACTAGGATTATTAATTCAATTATGATTGATCATTCATTTCCTTTTAAATGTAGATTTATTAGTCTATTTTAGTACTTTTCTAATTTTTAGAATTAAAACACCATTTGAAACAACAACATTTCCTATACTTAGCAATCAAGCCACAGCAGCAAAATATAAACTAATAATTAGATATAATTAAATACAATTGATGCAATCAGCAAACTAAAAAATGTAGCCATTTACGAACTACAGTCATTTTCAACATAACAAATCACATCGAATACTGCTGAACATTATTAGCAAGGATTTGATATTGTTGCTTCAGTGGCATTTTACTCTCCCTCTTTAGTTGTTTGGTTGGTATGATTTTGCGGACTCTAATAAACTATTTATGTTGTATTAAACTCTAATGATTTTGAGTCAAGTTATTCGCCTGTATTATCCATTAGAGTAAAATTGCATATGTTGCTTGAGTTCAAATCACTTAGTACATTGACTTATTATGTGATTTTTTAACTAGTTAGTGGAGACAAATAAATCGATTATGAATTCATAGGATACACATTTTTAGAACAGTTTAAAAATGTATTGAATTATGCAGCCAAAGTGCCAATATTTGTAATTTAAGCATAAATGGTTCCATTACCTGATTGAGCTTCAAAATTATTTATTTATGCAAAATCAATTGTCCCTTTTGAGAGTTAAGTTATGAAGGATAACTTATAGCTACCATTAAGTTCAAGGGTAAATAAGGTATTCATTTACCCTTGAACATTATATCTGAGAATGGTGCCATTATTTATAAAACTGAAATTTCCAAACCTTGATAGCATATATTAAGGAGTTGTTGAATTTTATATTAGCTTTTGGTCGGACTGATATAGATCTTCAATTTAATTCTTTAAACATGATCCAACTTAAGATGAACATTTGCTACTTTATTGTTAAAATGAAGCATAGGTCACTCCTATTTTATTGCATTCAGATCCAATCATATTTTAAGGGATCAACATCCAAGCTGATGAGCCAGACTGAACTCTAGCATTACTTAATGGGCTTGTTGGTTTTAATAACTAATATGATTGTAAGGTAGGAGGTGGACTGAGAGGTGTAAAATCACCTACAATTCTAGCTATAATGTTTGTTCCGTAAGCTTGATTGATTTAGCTCCCTAATTTTATTGTTTGATTCGTTCCATCTGAATATATTATTTATACACTCAATTCATAGTATAAATAGTATTGCTAAATCTCAAAGGCACTTTGTATATATATTAAAATATACCTATACCATAGATCTGAAAATCTTAGACAAAATGCCATGGATGCTGTCGATAATTGAGCTGCTTAGCAGATGTTACCTCTCGCGTAAGTATCTGTAATTCCAATTAGATCAAATATGCTGCAACTACAGCAAAATCCTTAACTACCAAATATCTTATTTCCTTCACTATCTTTCTGAAATCCACAGGTTGGCTAGTCTGAGTTTGCATCATCATCACATCCTAATACAGAACATGGGATAGATGTCTCATAAGGTTGTGAGTTATAGTCATTCTAATAGATCAACGGATAATAAGCATAGACGGGGGTCTTAGTTACAGATATAATCAGCGGTGTTGCGAGTGATGTTGTATTATCAATATTAGTGATGTTGATGTACTCGGTGGCAATGCTTTAACTATTATCAACAGTCAAAGATATTAATAGGGCTTGATTACATGATGTTGTATTTGTTGAATTAGAATAGCACTTGTTTATTTGGCTGGTTGCTACGATTTCTGCTTAAGTAAATTTTAGCAAATTAATTATTAAAATAAATAGCATAATTAATGATTTCATTTCTTTCCCTTCAATCTAAAAAACATCCGCTCCAAATTAGCGTCAATTATCTCTCCCTTCCTATCCTATTGGGGGATGAACCATTTTTTGTATTTCGAATCCCTAAGCTTCTAATCGAGGTTTTACACAATTTTATGGAAAATTTGATTGCTAGTCTTTCTCATAGCAATATCGCCTATACTGTTATTGGCTCTCTTTCTATTATCATCGTCCTACAATAATAATCATAATTACCAAATCAGATATCAAAGATCCGACATTATAGTTGGGTCTGTCTGTATTAGGGGCTCTCGATATTGTTCGGGAAACCTAGTATTCAGTTGACCTTTAAGATATATTGGTAGATGCAAGCTTTTTCTCTGTCGCATATTAGAAGAAAACTGTTTAATCTGTTTGCCTAAGTCTTGATATTTTATTGGGATTGGAATTAGAATTAGTTGAACGATTGATATTCATATTTAATTTTGATTGTCTCCTACCAATAGTTGCTTTCATATTAACCTCATCCTCTTTTGTTATTGCTTTATCAAGTTTTTTTGACAATTTATCAATCATTTCTTAGTGTTCAATCTACTCAATTTCATTTAAAAACTTTTTGTTTCTAAAATTAGGATTCAAAAAATTTTGCATAAATTTAAAGTCCTTCTGTTTAGCATCATCCAACTGCTTATTTGCTGCTTCATCTTATACTTCCTCTTGAACCTTCCACATCTGGGCATACATATGAGCTTTTTTCCTCTCTTCGATTTATTAGAGGGATTGACCTTACAGTTCTCTGGTATAGAGATCTTTTACCTTATTAAAAATCAAATCACGTTTCTCATATTCTTAATCTAATAACTCCACACTTGCAGTTTTTCTGTGCCTACTTCCCTAAACCTACATTAAATATTTTAATAATGTTCTGGGATCGAGCATTCGTGCTTGTGAAACACTCTAATTTGGCTATGATCTTAAAAAAGTGATTATTTTTAAAGCAAAAGCTAATTTAAATTTTGTGATTTCGTGGGTGTCTAACTCCAAGTCCCACTGCACAGGTAATGGATGATTAATATTGAGACTGCATAATTACTAGAGTTAGGGAAAAGAGAATAATTTTATTTTGCCATCCTTGGATGCTGTAAGAAGCTTTTAATTGCCTTCAACTAATAAATTTTCTCCCTCAATAGAGACTATATCTAAATGAGTCAACTTATCTTTATGGGCCTTCACTCTCTATGTTAGTTTCAGATATTCTGATTTCTTATCTAATATGTAATTTGTAATCTTTGCACTAGTGGATGATATGTTATAATCTTCCCAATTAAGTCTGTAAGGGTTGTATGTAGCACTTGGTCTACTAGGTACAGGAATAGAGACTAATGACAAATCACCATTCCTAGTGCTTCCTAATAAATAATGGGCTTTGTGGACAAATTTAATTAAAACGTCGTCGATTCTGTAATATTCCTTCAATTAGATGCTTTCATCACAGTGGTCGAATCCAATAATATATGTACAATCTTTTTCTCCTAATACTATCAATCCATTGTAATCCATCACGTAGAGTCCTTTTGGTTTAACATGTTTAATAACAGTAATTAATTTACCAAATTCAAAATTCCATATTCCTACTTAATCAACGCCACCGGTAAGTATAATGTTATGGGCTTAGGAATAATGACAATAATCGACACCACTGTGAATATTCTCAGCTGTTCTGATCGGTTCAAATTTCATATTTTATTCTCTAAATGTTATTAATTTTCCATCTAAAGACGATGTTACAACTAAATGATTTTAGTAATCAATTTACATATTAGTGATGCGATTATTGTGAATCTAAACCTCATTCAATTACTCCCCTTCATGAGTTTCATAGATTTTTAGAAATCCTTTGCTAGTTCCGATAATTAATTTCTTGTGTTGTTAGAGCGGTTAAAATCTGCAAATTTCATCATCTGCTGACCCAATCATTACTTTTAAAATCTATATCGTCTAACCGTTAAATATATTTATAAATCTAACATCCCTTTTTGTGCTTATTATGAATCTATTTTTTATTGAGTCTAGGACTATACCAGTTGCATATATCTATTTATCTTAGTGTTTCAGAGGTTTAGGATTCTTCATATTTCTCTGATGATGACCTTCAAAATTCATAACCATAAGTCTACAAGTGGCTAGACAAACAGCTTAGACATTTTAGAGAACTATAATAGCCCCTATAGTTTATCTGAGTTCCAAATCAAAAGATTGTATGCACTTCATTATTCTAATATCCCACAATTTAACTATATGCTTATCATCACTTGAAATGATAATTGGAGACTTCTCAACACATTAAATGGCTGTTATTATTGAGGCATGACCTTCTAATTGACCAACAAAATCACCATCATTATACTTTTTATGCAACTAGTAAATGTTTATTTTATTATCAAATCCAGCCGTCACCAGCACATGATAAGTGTCAAAAAATATCAGTGAATTCAATCGAGCATGATTTACTTACAATTTGAACAGTAATTTAGGGTTTTTCTCCCAAGTGTCCCATAGTGTTAGTTTATCAGAGCAAGCAATACAAACCTGTTACAAATAAGGAACTTCAACTATTGTAATTATATTTTTCAAAGCCTCATGACTGAAACAATAATTATCTTCTAATTCTAAATTCCATATGCTAACACGCATATCAAATGATACAGATATCCATTTATTTTAGACAAAAAATATCATTTTTTATTCCTATTTAGACGAAAAGAACTTTTCAAATTCATAGTCCTCTCCATCATAGAAACAAATAAAGGCATCCTTTAATACCAATCCCAATCTTTACTGTTATTCGGACCAACAGAAGTCGTGTATTATATTCCTTAATTATGGAGCCTTAGGTTTAAGTATGAATGATAGTGAACAATCTGGTTTGTAGATAGCTATTTATTCACTATATTGGTGTAGTACTAGAATTTTCATAAGTTTTTCTTAATACTAAACCTTTGTTATGCTACTATTTGAGTTTTTCTGGGAATCTATAAATATTTTATCTTTGTTCAATCTCTTAGTTTAGTAGCCAGATGCTCCGAGAACAACAGGCGCATTTAAGTCAATACTCCTAACCTTTCTATGTTGGGGTTTATTAAACTATTTCTTAGGAGGGTACTAATGAGTTGCGATGAATCTGGTCTACAACGGAACATCAATCTCATTTAATTAAAATATATTACTTCATCTAGATTTGGATTATATTTGCACATATAGGTAGACAAATCACTAAATTTTATTTAATTGCTTTGTATCTCTTCACAAACAGCTTTAAAGAAATCAACAAATTGAACAATCACGAATATCGTCTCCTCTATTTGATGACTAGTGAACTTTGTAATTAAACATTATGAATACCTTCAATAAGGATGTAATAAAATCAAAAACATCAATTACATGTTTATGTTATAAATTAAAAATTGCTTCTAAATCAAATAAGTGCTTCTAAACTAAGGTATATACGAAGGTTTAAGTATACTTTTCGCATAAGAGTTACCCTCCTAGATCTTTAGCATTCTCATACCCATTCACTATACTATCTAAGTTCTTAATTATTTCATCGTTGTTATACATTTATAATAATATTACATAAATATGAACTAAAATTTGAACAATACAGACGTAGAAGTCTAACATAGCATCGAAAAATTTATTGATCACATGAAAAGTGACCAAAAAATGCATCTGGAGGTTAGGATTGGCTAGTTTGTCGCTAAAAATCCAGAAACCTTAGAAGACTTGAAGGATTACAAAGACTAGTTTGTGCTTTTGGATAACCATATTCAGAAACATAATTATCGATTTGAGGCATGCATTTCTAATGAAGACTTTAGATGTGCTAAAAATAGTTACAATGAATAAAAAGATTGGGTATATGTTGTAGATATTTTATTTGATATCACTGTCTAAACAAAGAGAGCATATAGATTTGGAATAGCTGTCGGTGGATAACCTTTTTGTAATATCTAAATTAATATTAAGGCTTTGAAAGAAAAAAGGTGTAGGAAGGCAAACATCTAGACATTATGGATGACGGGAGAATGTATAGAATATCCTTGCTGACTTATGAAAATGATGAGAGTACTAAGTATGAGGACTTGATCTAAAGCTTGAAATAGGATTATAAGAATACGAATGTATGAATTTGTACTTTATTTCAGTCAATATCATGTGTTAGAATTAAGGAAACAATAATTTTCGAGGATTGGGATTATTAAAATATAGCAATCTATAGGGTATAATAAGTTGATAAAAAACATAAAGAGTTCCTCCATCAGATCTATGTTTAAATCACAGCGGGAAATGCATTAAAATATAATCTAGAAGAAGTCAGTAAATTGATGAAATCGAAAAATTTCTATTTTAAATATCAGTTTGAATCAGAGCTTAAACTAAAGCTGATGAAATAGGTCAAATCAACAGAAGATATATATCACATTTACATGAATGAAATAAGAAAATTTCATGATACCATTAGATAGATTCCTTTTGAGCCTAGCACTTAGGGATTAAAGGGATAAAAGAAATAATATGAATAACAAGATAAATAAAATAAATATAGGGGTTAAAAAATTTGATGAAAAATTTTCATTTTTAATTTAAAAGTGTTTATACTTCTATAGCCATATTTATATCTTCTTATTCTATACTAGAAATGCTATCGATTCTTGATCTAAAATTTTCCTAGTCATTCTCGCTAACCTTTTTTAATAATCTTAAAAATTTCTATCTGTAATTAATGTTAGTGGTTGTCTTATTTTTCTTATATTTATTCTAATATGTAAGTGATATTATGATACCATAATGGATTTTCTGGATTTAGTTTTCAACAACTTTGCAATAATTTCAAAATCTGTACCAAATACGGATATGAGTTTATTGAGTAAATTAAGATCATTCTCACTCCAACAGGAGCTTACTCCTTTATTTTAGTTCTTTTTTATCTTCTAAGCAACTGGCCTCGATTTAATGATCTATTTAAGTGTGATCGATTCTGTTTAACTAGCTTCGCTTCTCTAATCCATATATATATTTTAGAATATATATTTTATAAAGTGAAAAATCATAATTTGGAAAATAAAGTGAGAAAAATGTGATTTAAAGAAAAATATTATTTCTCAGCACTTAGAAATAGTTCAAGGGCTTTATTTTACAGAGTTTTTATTTGTATTTCCATAAATTTTGATGAAAACATACATTATACTATTTCATCAACATAAATACTCATTTAAATACATATATCATAATTTTAACAATTCCTCATTTACAATACTCTGCCCATAAGTAACATTACTAATGAATTAATATAATTGGGCTTCTTCTAATTGTTGAAATAATATGTTCTTGTCGCTATCTAAATTTATTTAATTTAATGTCTTTAATAGTTTTCTTCCTAACTCTTGATCGTTTTCAGCATGGCCATTCTAAAATCATCATATATTATACAATAATTTAATCCACTTAACTAAGGAGCTTTTCTAAATTTTTTTGATGGCCTTATATGGCATTTTAAGGATTGTTCGTGTCGATGATTTTGAAGTCTTTCTATTTCAAATTTGCAGGTAAGAATGGAGTAATTTACTAAATTGACTCATCTAAAAATTGAACTTTGATTGGTAATGTATTAAATGATGCTACTAATCCATATTATTTGAGATTTTAATTCAACTTATATGCCTTAATATTTAGATAAATTTGATACTCTCATTTCAAAAGGAATAGGATCAAATGTTGGATTAATTTTAAGGATGATGGGTTACCCTAAAACTGCACTAGCTGTGAATCCATTGTCCTTTTTGATATATTCAGTCGACAGATAAGCAACTGATATGTCAAGATCCATATTTTTGCTTGTTATAAATGCCCCTAATAATACTTCATTATTATTTGAAGCTAATGAGGATTGATACAAAAATCTATGCTCTTAAAGGTCGATTGTAAGATCCTTGATTATAATTATAATACTTCATCTTCATCAACTGATACAGCGAATACATTTGTAATGTGAACTCTATTTGTGAATACTGTTCCTAGCATAGATCCAACTACGATGGTTTATCCTTATTTTGGATTTCCAGATTTCCTGTAATAGAGATCTTAAATTTATAAGAGAGCTAGAGGATGGATATGAACTTCAAATCCTAAATTAGATCCCAGATCAACAATCTCTTCTGCCATAAATATTATTAATTTTTTTTGTTTTTGATTATTATATAAATATTTTTGTTTATATCCCTTTGTATTATAAATCATGGAGTATATGGCTCAAATTCTGGAAGAGCTTGTCTACTTTACAATAGAGCATTATATCCATTTAAGCTTTTATATCTATATGCAAGATAGAATGATGCTTTTAGATATTATTATCTAATTACCTATAGTTGTGAACAATATCGCATGACGTCCTCCAAACTTGCTTTGCTTCATATAAACTGGATCAGGGGTCAGATAGAAGAACTTCTTTGCCATTTCTTTTCAAATATATTTATATTAATTAATATGATTTTCCAAGTTAAAAGGGAACATTTTAGAGTGGAAATCAGGAAACAAGAAGTGAAGGATTTCATCAAATAAAAGAGATTTGTATAAGAGGATGGAGATCTAAGAGATAGGATCGATGCTAAAAAGAACTACCAAGATGGCTAGGCTCAAAGATGGCTTGAATAAATTTTCACCGCGGATCTGAGATTAAATTCCTTTGAGAGATAAATTATTAAAAACTACTACTAATATGCTGAGATATTATATCAACTAAATATGATATCCAGTTATTTGGAGGAATAAGAAATATAGGCTCTAATTACTTAAAATTACTACTAATTCTTCTTGAGAATGATTACAAACTTTATTAAGTCCTTTTCATCTCAGAATAAAGATTTATAGAAGCTAATCATACTATTTGATTATTGTCTTTGTATTGTATACAATTGCCTATACATCTCTATGTGCTATTATTAGGAGTCCTCTTAAAATAATGTAGAACTCAAAAAGTCTCTTGAGTATGTGTTGTAGATTAAAAACATAAAGTTTGAAGATCAACAAATCGAGATGGTTCTTGGAATATTTAAATAAGTTGGCGATTACACTCCACAAAGTTTAGATATACTTATAAAGCTATATACGTAGAAGAAATACAATTTAAATTCATAAATAATAAGTGTCATCAATTTGATTTTAAGAGCCTTGATAAAATACCATCCAGGGGAATTGATAAGAGTCATTGTAAATAATTAATATCACATTATGATGTATGATCTTATGGATATTGACTAAAATAAACCCATCAATCCTAATTAATTTGAGTTCTTTAGCATCATGTCGAAAGTTGAGCGAATCTACTTAGAATAAATTATATCGTAATAATAATGCATACAAATACTAAAAAAATTTGAGATTATGCCTCAATTTTACCTTTATTAATTTCTAACTAATGTCGGAAAATAATACCCTATTTTTTGTTAATACATATTGGATAATTCAAATTTTATAGATTACATCAATTAGAGTTTGCAGAATATGGATCAAAACAGTGAAGATCAATTCATCCTCATGTGTGAATTGTTATGTAATGATACAAGAAGATATAGTAATGAAGGAATAATAAGGACATTGATAGATTATTTTGTAAATATTAAATATTTATATAGATTAAAACTGAAAGTTTACGTTGTTATCGAGCATTATTAGAGATGCTAATAAATAGGTTGTTTGAGAATAAATTAAGGATAAGTCCAGCCCTAGAGAAATTGAATAGATTAGATTATTAAATTAAGGATGCTGATATGCACTATAAGATAGAAATGATATTAAATTTATACGATTCACAATGATGCTCTAAGCTATTCACTTAACTCTAAAACCTTTTCAATAGAATTCAACCCATATTTTGATGGAGCACCAGTTTCTTTTATTAATTTTTAATTTAATTATCCATTTATTAAAAATTGTTTTCCCATATATTATTAATGCCATTCGATCATCTTATCAAATCCCGGTGTTTACAAATTAAGCATCTTGGCTAAATCCTTGGGGTTAGTTATCGAATTACCTTTAATATACATAATCCATAAGGAATATCCTCCCAAAATATTCTAGACTCGGTGTTAGGGTGAACTCCACCTGGTACAACCTTAGTTGGAATCCTGACAGTTGCATACCCAGTATTTGTTCTGAAGACCTAATTTTATCTTATAATATGAATACAGTTTTCAAATTTGTTGTATCCTTAACCTAATCACCATATTATTGCATTATTCGTAATTTTATTGGAATTATTAAATTTAAATCATATGATGGATATCTTGTTAGTATAGCTTATTTAATAGCTTAAATTTCATCATCTAATATCTACAACATACTAGCACTAAAGTCATCGAAATCTTCATAAAATGTAGGCACATCTTACTCTTAAAATACTCTTTTTCCATCCCAGCCCTGAAATTATTATCAAAATTTACCTTAAAAACAGCATAAACTCTAGCAGGATGTATGATTTAATTACTTGGTGTTAATGTAAGAGTCAAAAAGTTAGGGGCTTCCAATGCAGGAATATCAAACATAGTTTCTAACAATAAAAACAATTCCTGTTTTCTTGTTTTATTTGATAATGCTGCCAATATTTTTGTTTTTGGACCAATAATTCGAACTGATTCGCCATACTGTTTTATTTTGCAGAGCCAAGGTATATTGTAGAGACCAAAATATACGATGTTATCTTATTTAATCCTATCTCCAAAAACGTGCCTGCACATCCAATCAAAACCTCCTTATGCATAGAGTGTGCCCTTATTAGAATTATTTCATACAACAAATGAATTCTTCTAAACATGAGGAGCTATTTTTTCCAAAATTTCTTAATGGATGTGAGCAGGACCACCAATTATCCAAAGCTTTACATCTTTGAAATCAGCTGGATTATTTGATATCTTGTCAATTTTACCTAATAGGATATTAAAATTAAAAATACCAACAAGATCTCCTTTGGATTCCCATGGACTACCTTTTGTTAATCCAATTATTTCCTTTTTCCAATCTTGTGGTCGTCTTGTGAATACGTTTACACTAAGAGAATCGACTCTTCCTGCACAAGCTACTGATGCATGAGATCCATTTCCTCCTCCACAAATTACTATTGTAGTCTTTTGGTCCATTAAAAAAAAAGTAAACTTATTTGATAAAATAAAGAATTCAAATAAATTAGAAAATTAAAAATTAAAAAAGGAAAAAAAATATTCCGATACCGGGGATTGAACCCGGGTCCCCAGGGTGAAAACCTGATATCCTAACCACTAGACTATACCGGAAATGTTAACTATTATAATTTAGGACCATTAAATTATAAGAAATATTTTAAATATTCAATACTTATATACTTAACTTTGAACACCAAAAGACGCTGCTAAATTTTCCATCTATTAAGATTTGAGTCCTAGCAAAACTATCAAAATTGTCTTAATAATAAATTTGATATTATACCTTGAATACAAATAATATGTATAATATTATTAAAGATAGTCGATTAGGAATGGCTTCTATTAAATAGAATCGATCAATTTCAAATCCACCCCAAAATCCGGATGAATATTTTGCAGCCCATATCAAATCTAACATAAATGATGCTCCAAATAATATCGCATAAAATATCATTGTTGTTTTATTTAAAGTCCCGTTCTCGTAGTCTAAAATAAAGTAAAAACAAATTAAGATCTCTAATAATATATTATTTATACATCTAAAAATTGGGTTTTTCCGAAACAAACTAAAACACTTAGAAATAATATCAGTAGAATTATAGCTCTCGAAATTTTCAATAAATCCTATGATTCTGTATTG
Organism: Paramecium bursaria; assembly: GCA_016759055.1. Taxonomy (NCBI): domain Eukaryota; phylum Ciliophora; class Oligohymenophorea; order Peniculida; family Parameciidae; genus Paramecium; species Paramecium bursaria. The sequence continues at coordinate 32,463 of VMTU01000064.1, forward strand.
GTTTTCGGAACATTATTAGCTGTTAATTAAAATTATTCCCCTCTGCATTATTGAAGTAGGGATGGAAAAGGTTCATATAGAGCAGCAATATCACGCTGATAGTCTTTCAAATCATCCTCTGCTAACTTAACCTATTCATCCCACTTTTCTATCTATTAACTATAGTATTTAGCTTGACTATATGACCATTATAGTTCTAATATGGCTTGATAATTAGTTAATCCACCTTACTTATCGTATAATTATAATTTCTGTTAAATGATCTCTTGAGAAAGCAGAGCTGATAAAGAAATAGTTGCAGTCCCTAATAATTATGGTAAATTTGGATGATTGATAGTTATGAAGAAAACTTATAATTCTTCTAAGCCAGTTTAGACTTTACTATAAAAATAAATTTTATTAAAATACAAATAAAATTAACTATCCCATTATGGAGATGGTCCTGAAAGTGTCTCTGCCTCCTATTTTTGATCTCCAAGTTAGAGATGAAGTTGAATTGCTTAACTTGGGAAACCTGAGCCTTGACGAACATAAACTCTTAATTAACTTCCTTCTTTTATGCCAAATTAATTATATCTCTCAATGTCTTTAACTTCCTAAAATTTTGATTAAAGTACCTAAAAGTGTTATATGGCTTATTTACGATGCTCCTGATATTCAAATAATTTCTTTTCACTATCTGAAAGTCTTTTTGTTAATATGTCTTCAGCCTATAAGAAAGTCCTTATGAATTCATCAACTGTAATTTTTCCATTAAAACTCTTCTGCATCTATTGATATAGTTAATCTCCAAGTTCCCTATCAAATTACTTTTTTGACTAATATTGATGAATTAAACATTTACCTTCTTATCCAAATAAAAATAAAGAGTTTACAAAGATATGTATTCATCATGATTTAGTTCAAGTTCTAAAAATTCTTTTCTTATTATGTTAGTCTTCTCTATAGCAGTTGGCATAAAATTATTTAAAAAATAATTTAAACAAATAAACTATAATAAATAAAAATATATGGCTCGATAAGCTAGAGTTAAGCAGTTACCAAATTAAAAAGCACATAATGATACTATTATTAAATCTACTACTAAAGGAAGACCAGTGGCAAAAGTTAGAATTAAAAAGGAGGAAGAACCTTAATAGAAATGTACTCATATAATTATATTGTTTTAAAGTGGGAAGAGGATTCAAAAAATGTTAATAATGCCAAAAATAGATGCATATTCATAAAAAGGAATGCAGTTCTTGTCATTTTATTTAATCATTTTCAAGCAAATTTAGAAAGGAGAATAATAATTAAGAGATTGTTAATGATGTTTTAGCCAAAGCAGAATCATAACCAAAAGGATTATCAAAATTGAAAAAGGATAAAATCTTTGTCATTAATAAAAGTCTTTTAAAGGATGCTATAAATAATAAAGATGATTTGCTAATGAATAACATCTAATAAAGATAGATTTATGTTGAGTCAGTGATGGGAAATACACTACATTTCCAAAATGATCGGAAATTTATTTTAGACGGTTTAGAAATAGAATCAATGACATTCATCAAAGTAGATGACGCTAATATTATTTATATCGGTGCTCCAATTTTAGGTTTAGCAGTCAAATAAAATATGATAGCTGTATCAATATAACTAAACTAATACGAAGGTTAACTTTTCGCTTAATTGCATTAAATAAACAAAAAATATGATGGTTTGGGATTGATCTTACTTATAGAGAATTAGGTTATAACTCAAATTGAGCACCAATATGGATCATCTCTCTAATTGAAATTCAATCCTCTTCAAGATCTATTAGGATCAATAAATTCAGATGGAAGTTTTGCAATAATTACAAATACAGTTAAAGCAGTTTAAGATGGTTTTTTTTCGTGTTTTGATTGGTGTTACTCAAGTGAGTGCATATTAGCTCTTGGCTCATAGGATGGTAATTTATCAATATACAAATTCGATTCCTAATTTACACTCATTAATTATATCGATAACCATCATTTTGGAACAATTAAGGATATTTAGTTTTATTACCATAATGACAGTTAAATGTCTCTATTAGCAACAGGAGGATATGATGGCAATTTAAAAATTATTAATCCTATGCAAAACACAGCTATATTCGATGAAAATATATGTACAAAAGGTATACTCTCAGTAAAATGGGATATTGGAGGAAAGTACATAGTAGTTCTTAAAGATGAATTACATCATAGAGCACAACTAGTATCCTTCTTTTCAGTAATTAGAGAATTGAACTAAAAGCATACACTTCATGAGACTGAACAAAGATTCATTCATCAGCTTGCAGGAGATGATTTCACAATAGTAATCAATAATTAAATAAAATTTAGAGTATAGGTGCTAGTTATGAAAGTCAAAACATGTATTTTGGCTCGAACTTTGGTGTTGTCTATAAAACCTCATTTGAATAAATAAGAAAATAAGCTATCAAGAAAGAAAAGAAGATGATAAATAAATCAGATGAGTTTCATAAAGGATAAATATCAATATATGAAGGCCAGGTGAAATACGATTCCAATTTTACTATAGATTAATCAACATCGAAAGCTAGTGTAATAAATAATATAATTATTTTTTAGTTGAGTGATTGGACTAAGAGTTATTAATATATCGAGGTGAGTGATCAATTAGTGGCGATGGCAAATATATTGGGAATATTAGTTATTAAATAAATTAATAATTGATTTTCATCTTTTTACTTATTGCCAATCAGCCTATTTGGGTTTCAATAAATTTGGATTTATTTCTTTTATCGGTGGTTCATCGCTGTATATTTAAACATTCGGATTCTCTTCCTTTAATATTGAAATTGGTTTTGGTCGATTCTTCCAAAAAGGTCCTGAAAAATGTTATCTATCTAACATTTCTTTATGCTTTTTTAGATCCCCTGGATCAACATTACCTGCATACCAATTAGTAAATTCTGCCATCTCCTATTTTTCTGCTTTCCCTTCAACTAATTTACCATCTTTAAGCACATATGTGGCATTCTTTAATTTTTACACTTCAGGATGTTCTTATTCTTATTCTTACTACTAATCTTGAACTTAATCCTAGTGAACTGGCATCAAATCATCATTAATTTCAACTTCTTTAACTGTCGGATTTGTTAATTTGATAAAGTTATACTAGTATTGAAGTTCTTGAAATTATTTCATCTCATCCTATATTTTTGTTGTTTTTTGTAAATTGAAAATTGCCTTTTACTACTTCACCTCTGGCAAATTGATGATTAGCCCCTATATTTTCTTCAATATAGTCTTAATTTAATTTTATTACATTTTAAAATATATTTTTTAATTATGGAGCTTGAATAGAATATTAAGAAAACCAAAAAATCAGGAGGATTTGAATCATTTGATCTTAAACCACAAGTTTATAATGCTGTTAAGAAACTTTATAATCTTCCAACACCTATTCAAAGAAAAACTATTCCATAAATATTAGCAGGTCATGATATTGTGGCTTGTTCCAAAACTGGGTCTGGTAAGACTGCTGCATTTTTAATACCATTATTGAATAAGTTGGATTAGCATTCAAATGTTGTAGGAATTAGAGGGCTTTTAATATTACCAACTAGAGAATTAGCTTTACAGACAGCATCAGTTCTAAAGACTATTGGAAGGTTCACTAACCTAACTTATGCTCTTATGGTAGGAGGTCATGGTTTTGAAGGACAATTTGAATCGCTAGCTCAAAATCCAGATATATTGATAGCCACTCCTGGTAGACTGTTGTAGCACTTATAAGAGGATAGATTAAAACTAGGAAGACTTCAAATGGTCATTTATGACGAAGCAGATTGCTTATTTGATTTGGGTTTAGCTGATTAAGTTAAAGGAATACTGAAATTTTTACCAAACAATAGACAATCTTTAATTTTCTCTGCTACCATACCTGAGTAGTTATCTTAGTTTGCATCGGTTGGCTTGAAAGATTATATGTACATTAAGCTAGATTAAGAATTTCAATTACCAGATACTATGGATGTTCATTTTTTATTGGTTAGTTAAGAGAACAAGATAAGTGCGCTCCTCTATTTAATAAATAGCATGATGGAAAGTGTAATTGTATTTGTCTCAACAAGGTATCTGGTGGATCAAATAGCTTACATATTGAACAAGTTTGATATATCCTCAGTGCATGTTTATGGTAAGATGGATTAATATGACAGAAAATTATAACTTGAATAATTTAAAAGATAAGAGGCTAAAGTGCTAGTAGTCACTGATTTGGCGAGTAGAGGAATTGATATACCATTTGTATAAAATGTCATTCATTTTGATTATCCTGCAAAACCTAAAATATTTATTCACAGATCAGGAAGAACTGCAAGAGCAGGCAAAAAGGGGTCTGTCTACGCATTAACTGCTAATGATGAAATATATTTCATTCAAGAAATAATGCTGTATACAGGAAGAAAGCTTGTATGTGAAGGGGACTTAGAAGACACAACAAAAGCATTTTATGGATGTATTCCAATTGATGTCTTAATGCAATACCAACAATAATTGGAACTTTTTAAGAATGATTTAGAATATGAAAAGCTATAAGAGATGGCCAAAAATGCCAATCTCAAGTTTCGAAAAACAAGAGGAACATCCTAAGTAACCAAAAAGAAATCAAAGATTGATTCCCATAAAATTCATCCTATGTTTAAAAGAACAGAAGATGATGATACTTAGGAAATGTTAAATTAGATCAAAGAATATAAATCATAGAATAGTTATATTGAAGTAAAGAAAATATAGGAAGGAGATAAAAATGATCCGTTTCTTTTAGCAGTGCATAAACTAAAAAAGGAATAAAAATATCACTAAAAACAACATTCTTATGAGAATCAATAATTGTAGTAAGCATAATAATTGAAAAAGAATGAGAAACCTCAATTAAGAATCAATTAGGCACAATTCGTGGATAATAAATTTTATGTACCAGCATTCAAAGACCCGACTAGATCATCTGAGTTTGATGATCTCAAGAAAATAACTGTTTAAGATATTAACTAATTTGCCCTCGCTGAGGATAATGAGGGATTTGGAAAGCGACCTTAAATGAAATGGGATTCCAATAAGAAGAAATATGTTAAATAGAAGCAATCATAAGACAAGGAGGATAAGAGAATGGATCCTGAAAAAGGAAAGAAGCAATTCAAAAGTTGGACCCGAAAAAATTAAATTCACTTACAGCAAATTGGTGAAGAAGAAGTAATAAAATATATTATTCTAGGATCAATAAATTGTTAATAGAGCCAAAGATATATTTTAGAAAAGATAAATGAGGGGAAGGGGATATTACTTTAACGAATCAGGTGGAAACTCAACGGCTAAAAATGAAATTAAAAACTCTGATTAACTTCTAAAGGTATTTTATTAATTTAATAAATATTAGAGTAAAAAAATAAAGAAGAATCTTAAATTGAAAAACATGAATAAATAGAAGAGAACTCAAATCGAGAGAAGACAAAGAAAAAAATGAGTTTGGTTTTATATTTTATA
>VMTU01000197.1:0-31663 GCA_016759055.1 Paramecium bursaria
CAAAGCCTATAAGGTTTATTATAATAGGAATTTTCTGTTGATATTAATTAATTGTTCTTAATTATTTAAATCTAATTAGTTTGAATGAACTTTTGTTAAATTATCACTCGTTTGGTTGATATCTCCATTAATTTAATATTATAACTTTTTAATTCATTTAACAGTTGTTGCACAATTATTACAGTATTTTGTTTTTGGCAGTAGTCACTTACTAATATTTTGCATTATTGACTAAGAGGATAAATAGTTTACAATTTATTGATTTTAAGATCATTCAAAATTATTTTTTTACCTCTAATCACTAAAATCATGAAAGGATTAATAAAACTGATTAGATTCAAAATCCTTATTTCTTTTGCTTGATAATCGATTTACTAATTTTAATTTCCCATTAACTCTAAAACAAATTATTTCATGCTGGCAGTAACCAGTCTTTATGATGAAATATTTTGAATCCTAACTAAAAAAGCCAGAATGGATATTGCTATCTATGCTTCTTTAGTACAATTTTGATTTTGAATTTAAGTCAAAAACTTAAATATTGTAGTTTCTGTAAAACAAAAGAAACTTTTCATTTGGGGTAATCCACGATTATGATAATAAGTAACCCTGTTATTTATTTTTATATTCAAAATGCAAAGCATAATTTAATTCTTAGTTATTTTAATTTAAATTTTTCGTTGGTTCAACTTTCACTTCCTATTACTTTTTGGCATCTTGGTTTTTGTGTATTAAGTGTTGTAATGTACAATTTTGTTAGTGCATATTTATTATTCTATTTATTTGTTATCTTGTTAATGAGAATATGTCATTTTAGATTTATGAGATCAGTTACTCAAATGGTGTTTATTATTAAGTTAGAAGGTGAATTATTTATTCTATATTCATTAAATGATTATGATTCTATTGCAGATGGTTATGGAATTTGCTTTACAAACACACTTCGCAAGCCCATCTAGAGTTATTCAGACACTCCTTATAAACACATAAGTGAGTGATAGGTTAACTCTTATGCTCAATTACTAAACATTCTTGAGAAATTTGCATATAAAAAAAATAAATAATTTCTTGAAAAATTTTTTACAGAAAGAAAGAAAAAGGCATTTCACCGATTAAACATTAGTATACTCAACTAAAATGTCATAAATTCATATAAATACTTGTAGATTGCCCAATTAAAAGTAAACAAGAAATTTAGGATACATGAAGTATTAACCTCAATGAAAATCCTTAACCAGGGATGTTTATATATATTTAAATATCTGACAATGAAGATCTATTAAGAAAATAGAAATCTACTCAAATAGGAAGTAATCGACCATATTAATATATATTTTCAATTCACATTTTTATAAATTATGAATTAACTTTCTTAAAAGTTATATACACCACCATCTGAGGAGAGCGTAATCATATATTTTAGTTATAGAAACAAAACGGAGGATTCCTGCTGTACATAAATGATCAGCTTGAATAGCTGAAAGAGGAATATTTGGATAAGTCTGCAGCTGAAAGATTGCTCTTGTTGAGTAAAAAATGGAGGGATTTGAAAGAAGAAACCAAACAAGATTACATTCAAAAACACCTTGACAACCATTAAGCCAAATGGCAACAGCTAGTGTCAGAGTTCAAAGGTGCTTAAAAGGAAGTGAAAAGGAAGCCCAAGAAGCAATTGGAGTAATTTGAAGAATCAGATGAAGACTCAGAGACTGCTGGGAATGAAATCAAGAAATATGATGTTGTGAGAGCGAAGGACATTGCCAGCATCCAAGACAAAATTGATTGGGATCTCAAAATGTCAGCAGAAGAACAACAAAAGTACTTGGACATGTTTGAGGCAAAATAAAAATGTTAGCCAGTCTCACCCAAGCAAGAGGAAGAACACTTGTGTTTAATCATTCCTAAAAAACTATCACTCAAATTGTTCATCAAGACCTATGAAGAAAGAGTGCTTAAAAAGAAATAATGATTATTATTATATTATTTAAATTTTATTTAAGAACCAGTGTGAGAAACAAAGCAGTCTTATGTAAGAATATATAATATTTTTCGAACAAATAACAAGCATAAGTATAAAGAAGAACATCTGAAACAATTTCTGATGTATAGAGGCTGAGAGAATGAACAAAAAATAGTCCTGGATATTTAACAACATTTTTAAACACAGTAAACTCACATCTGTTCAAGTTTCGATCAATCCAACAAGAGCATGGCAAATTAAACTAAATTGAGTATGTTGATTTTTATTCACTCTGCAGTTTCTATTCAACATAACCTTTAAACTTGAAAAAAGTTGACGACGAGCTTATGAATGAAACTTTAATACATATAGATATTTCATTTTTTTCATCTTATTTGATAAACAATTGTAAAATACGAATAACATAACCAGTAAGATCCAATGTCAAGAATAAAATTTAATCTTTCTGTGAATAATTCTAAAATAAATGATTTGTTTCATCAGAGTACTGAGATTTGTTCTATAGGATCGGAATAATATCATCAAATCATATGAGTATATCTAAATTTATTTACTCGACAACCTGTCCCTAATAATCTGATTAAACTAAATATCATTAAATGCATGAAAAAATAATCCTGGGCTACATTTTTAATGCTGATGTTTAATTACTGATAAAAATCGATTTATTTGTTATTAAATCTATCGTATGTAAACTTAAAAATAAAACTTCAATCTTATTATATTGGGTATAGATAGATCATTTTATCCTTTAATATTATGTTTAATAAAGTAATGGACTTAATATTACCCATAACCATCTACTAATAACTATCCTTTTAATAGATCAATCTAAGGGATTTTAAATAATAGTGGAAATACAACATTTCCAAGGTGATTAGAACATCATCATTTTAATATAACCAATAAATAATACAGGATCTGGAATAGATTAAATAATACTTTAATCATCTGATTGTGGTGAATCCACATAGAATGGAAGAGTATTTAATAGGAATTGATGAAATTAAATATGGCGGATTATTTACATTCAAAGGAAATAGATACCTTATTAGATTTGTCATTACTCCTAAACAATAAATGATAATACAACTAGAACATTTAGTAGGGAAAGAGCAATAATCTGATTTTATATTAAACTCGTTATAATTTTTATTAAATTGACATAAAGAAATTTATAATGGAAAATAAATGAATTAAATTCTTAAAACAGCTGATATCATATTCTTGATATTGACTCGGTAATTCTCTTAGATCTCGAAATTGATTTACATCTTAAAGATAAACGAGATGATTTCAAGAGTAAATATTTTAGTAGGAAAAATAAAATAATATAAATGAAGATTAAGCAGAGATACATGGATTTTTTGAATAATATTATGATGATAGTAATGAGAATCAGAATATTTTTTCTAACTCTTCAATTGTTACTCTTTTAGATTTCGTTCTTTAAGATTTTACTCTTTTTCTCTTTACGTATTTATTCAGAATAGTTTCCTCTGCCATTTATTTCTTAAACTTAGACAACTCCTATAGAATATTTTTTTAAGTTGTCTACTATATAAAACTGTAATCCCCTTGAGAAGGATAAATGGTAGACATAATCTCATCATCCTTAGTAATATCAATTTTGGGCCTTAGTCATATAATTAATTTAAAGCATTACATGACAATACTTTGTCTAGGAATGGCTAACGATACTTCTTGGCTGATAGAAAACTTCATAGTTGTGGAGGTTTTATAAACTGATTCAGTTTCCTCTTTCTGACAAGAACACTTACAACCCATGATATTTTATTTATATAACAAAAATATCAAACAATTGAATTAGATATATTATATTGATTGAAATTTAATTATACTCATTTTGTTTCAAGAATTTCATTCTTATGAATTTCTAATGGCCTTATGTCACAATCACAATCATCAGTATTTATATTCCTATCATAAATGCTTTAAAATCCATTCAATGAAATAGCTACTCATTAAACGTCTTCTCTGTTAATTTATTTTAGATAATTGTCTCATATTGATCATTTATTTTATAGATTTCAAGAGATGATCATCATATACTTATTATTTTGAAATTCCTAATCTTAGGTGTCTAAACCTTGGTTTTATTTATAGATGCAGTAATAATGGAAAAGGGTAAGGGTAATATATATAATCGCTTCTATTTTATTTTCAAATACAATATTATGATTACTTATCATATGATTTTTAGAAGAAGGTTTCATTTCTAGCCATAACTATTGAGTAATATAAACTTGATTGTTGACAGCTTTGATAAACTGAGCATCATTAATATTAATTATTTTCTATATTATTTACAAATATATGGTAATAAAAATCAGAAAATGTTTATTAGATTATCAACAGGTGTCTTTCGAATACTTTTTTGTGATTTATTCTCGCCTTGTTTTTTTAAAGGAGTGCAAAATGTGCTGTAATTCTCAGCTGATTGAGAAAGAGTATCAGCCTTTTTAATATAAGTAGCAATCGCTATTGTCTCCCATTAACTCTTTGATATATTATGAATTGTATTTATGTTTTTCCATTTTTTTATTTTGTTTATCAATTCGTTGTGATGATAGTCTCTAATGAAGTCGAATATCCTTTTTTTCAAGTGGTTTCGAATTGGCTATGCTAAAGCACTCTCCAATTATTAATTTATCAGATTATTCACATATCACTGAATCACATTTTTCTGGTACAAATTATGACTCCACCAAGCCAAAAGATTATTGTTGATGATTTTGACTTTTAGATTTCATTCCTGAGCATCCCATAATTTAAATAAAGATTTAATTTATTTGAGAATACAAATTAAAAATGATTAATAGTCAAGGTTTATGAGGGTATTCTTAACGTTTTTATGGATATTGCCTTTAAATAAACAAATATCGTAAGTTAAAAATGCTACCTTGATATAACATCGTCAAAAATACCTTATTTATAAGCTGACTAATACTTTAATCATTTAGATATTTAATTTTATTTTATCACTAAATCCTCTTCTTTTTATAGATCCTTCAATAATATTAATCCTAATACATTTAATTTTATCAAATATCTTAAATAATTAAAAGGAAAATGAAAATTTATGCTTTTTTTAGGACAAGGGTTCAACTCAAAGTTTCTTGCAATTATGATAATGATAATAAAATAAACAAGGCTGACTTAAATTTTGAATTATTTATCATTCAGTAATAAATCAAAAATTAAAAATTGAAATATTAAGAATATTTTCTCCATATTTGTAATGTCTTAGAATTTCTTTATTTTTACATTATGTAGACCAGGATTAAATGTTTTCTCTTTTATATAAACATCATGATTTCGGAAACAAAACGGAATATCAAAGGTGTAAAAAAATCAAATAAACAATAAAATTCTGCAATAATTCCATTTATTTAAAGATTTAAAGTAGTGAATAGATACTGACATCGTTTATAGAGATTCATAAGCAAGCTTACATTTTATTTTTGAATCGCAAATGGAAATAAATATAGTTATGATATTAAGGAAAATATAATAAATTTGATCATGTTCATTTTTTCTTCAAAAGGAAGCTTCTAAAAATTGCATAGTTATTTTATGAGATTTTCTATAAGGACTTGCAAAGCCAGAGTTTGAAGGATTGTAAGATCTTGTCTTGCTAAAAGTAACCCTTTTAGATTAATTAGGTAAGGATGGACTTCGAGATTATTACGATTTTAAGATTCCCTTTTTCGATGATTTATCGTTCGATCTGTTAATAGTGTGTAACTCCTCACAAACCGTGTCCATAGATATTGGATCATCAGCATCAACTTACTGAATGGGTTTCACCAAAGGAGTGCATTAAATTTTCATTTAAGGTAGATCAATATGTTCTGATGTTGGAAACTTAGAATTGTAATCATAAAGCATTGGTTTGCACTTTATAGATTAGTTTATGCGTATGAGATTAATTTTCTAGGTTTCAATATGCACACTATTGAGGTCCATACTTATTGATTTTACACTAGAACAGCCCATTTATATCTTATTTTTAAATAATTAACTCACAAGTCACAATTTTAAATTAATTACTTATGCATGATTAAAAAAAATGGAAATTATTCTAGTATTATCGAAAATTTAGAATCCAAGCCTTATCATATAGATGGTCTAGTTAAAATCGTAAGAATAATTATATATTGGAATAATTATATATAATTATTTAAATACTTGATTAGAATGATGGTATTTGAATCGTCAATATAGTAGTTTTCTTGTGATTTTTATTACTGACATTTTGGGTGCTCTCAAAAGCAAAAGAAAATATAAAATAATTATATAAATAGAATTATTCCAAGAATAACAAGAAGAATGTTTCTATTAATAATTAAATGTTATAACATATTTCATGCAAGTTCGAGTTGCATTAGACTTAGCTATTCTATAAATTAATTTATATATTTACATTTTCCCTTGATGACTATCCAAATGAGATTAATTACTTGTATTTTAGAATATTAATCTATATAATTATATAAACTTACTTAATTCTTTTACTGTATGATCGAATAATTGTATATCTTCGCCAGTGAGCTCATTTATTATGACTTTTTCTTTGTTTATTTTGACTATATTTGTTATCCAATCATAGTGAGACGTTGAATATCTCATTTTATTCAACAATCAACCTGATTAAAATGAGGAAATTTCGAATATCTACAGACCTTGAGACAACTTTTATCTGCACTTATGAGTTTGTTTTAATTTGAGATTATTTGAATCTAATTAACGAAATTTTAGTGAGCAGCTATCTTTTCGAATAACAGATTGTCATCATTCCATAACTATAGATCCACTGTAAATTATATTTCATATTTTATCAAAGTCTAAACCAAATATATAATCATCATCAGCCTTTATTGAGAACTCTTTTTCTTCCCAATATCAGATTTGATGATATATTACATGGATGAGGTTAATATAATCGTATAGGAAATACAAATTATATTTAATATGCCAGACTGATGACTTTTCTTTTAATAAATTTTATCATAGGTTTGTGCATTATAAATAAATAATGTGCCTGTTCCTCCTCCTATGCACAAAAACTTAGAATCATCTGTAAATTTAATAATCTGGATCCATTCATTGATTTCAATCTTTTTTCAGTGTCTCCAAGTATCGGACTCATGTATTTATACATTCTAATCTTTTCCCCTGTAAGCTAAAAAGTTTAAGTTATTTGAAACTTATGCAGATATAATATCGTATCCCCTTTCATCATCTATTCTTTCTATGAACTTTTTTGCTGTTTTGATTTGTTTGCTTAAAACATTATTATTATCTATGATCTAATCACTTAAAAGCTGCAATTGCCATACCACTTCTAATATCCTATTTGATGATTCTCTCAATTTCTGTTATCTACCCTTGTTGAATTGGTAATTTTTAATATTAAGTATTTAATTAATGCATTTATTAGAATAGAGCAAACCATTCTTTTCTTCCAAAATTTATAGAAATTGATTAAGTTAGTTGTTATCCTCTTCGCTTATAAGATTTGTCTCAAATTCCGATATTTGATTGATGATGTCCTTCGTTTTCTCTTGAATTTCTTATATTAATTCTTTCAGATCTCCCAACATATGTAAATAAGTATTTTTTCTCTCTTCTTGTGTTTCCTTTAATGCAACGATCTCTTATGAATATCTCTCATGAAATTTATTCAGGTTCAAAAGATGCTTATTACTAGATTCTTTATGCATGTGCATATCCTCAGCCATACATTCTCCACACACCAATCTTTAAAATTAGTCGCAATTAGGATGGGTGCAAATATGAAGACTAAACTAGTTTTAATGACCCTTTATATTGCATAGCCTAATAGATTAATCCATAATAGGTATTTATTGTAATGTATTTATTAAAATTATTTTATTAAAGGGACAGAGTTTTGAATAATATTAATTTAACAACTGATACAATCAATATTGGCCTAACCATCATTAAAATAATTTTAGCAGAGATTTTATACTCCTAATTAAACAGAGAATCTTCTTTAACAAAATAACCCGGATTAATTAAATTTATTTTTTTGACATAAGAAATGAAATTCAATATTCGCTAAGAAAGTATTGGTTAGATATAATGTAAATTTGATATTCATGATTTTCTCTGAGAAACAAGTAGAATTCATAAATTTTTCCAGATTAACTTTAATTGAATGTGGTTAAATCGTCAGCCCTATTTAATTGATAGAAAATTTATGAATATATTAATGATAAGTTTAATAGATGCAGCTTTTAAACTAGAAGCTTACAAAAAATAGATAAATCAAGGAAACCAATAATTGAGTGTTGATATTTAAGAAGCATTGAAGTATTATGCTAAGGCAATGGACTTAACAGAAGACAAATATGAAGTTTATTCTCTTTAGGGTAGTTTTATATTAAAATGTTAGCCAAAGCGCACACGATTGATAAAGACAAACCAAATGCAATTAATGCTGTCATTAATGCATTAAATTATACGGATAATAAAATAAATAGATTGTAGGAAATAGGTTAAATATATAAAATAATAATAGCATCCTATTTTACATAGCTAAATCTAGACCTTATTGCTTGTTATGTAAATGGATTAATCAAACAAATCTATCCTGAATATGATTAAAAATCTACTTAAACTTATGATGATTATTATCATTTAAGTATAATATTAATTATAATTTAGTCAATGAGTTTGTTGAATGTGGACAAATAAAATACGCCCAAGCTAACATATTTGAAAAATTGATATAATATGAGCGAATTCAAAGCTAATACTTTAATTCATTGTGGTATAGGTATATAATATTTTAAAGGTTAACTGGCTTAAAATGGGATTAGCTAAGAATTAGCAGAAAAGTATTTTTAAAGAACACTCCAATTATCAAATGATAATAGGATGATTTAATGAAGATAGGTAACTTATCAGGGTAATAATAGGGGAAATATATATAACTAAGAATCTAGAAATAGCTGAAGAATATTTTGAAAGAGCAGTTTTTCTAAATCGCAAGAAGCTTGAACCACATCTGAAAATGGTCTAAGTCAAACTTGAATTAGGTTTATTTTAGAATGCTTTGGATTATGTTAATTATGAACGAATTCATGAAGACAGTCAGGCTTGCATTGAGATAGGAATGCTGTTCAGGAAGAAACCACAAACTAATGTTCAATCAAATATTTTTCTTATGAAATCAATATGGTTATGTAAAGATCAACTTTAAACTTTGGCCTAAATTGTGCAACAAAATGAAATTATAGATCATGAACTAATGAAGGTGGCACAATAAAGAATCGCAAATAAGACGTAGGATCTTAAAATTTTAGATATTTGTATTATATCTATCATTAATTAAAGCTTCTAGTTTTGGTTTCTCTGATAATATTTAACCAGAGTTAGCTGATATTTTAAGGAAAGTTTTATTATTGGAACCTGATTAAGGATATTACCTAACCTAATCAGCTCAAACTCTTATAGCTTAAGGTAAAAGAGATGAAGCAATATAAGAATTGGTAAAAGGAATCGAAAAGTACCCTCATTTTTCCCCAGCCCAATATTTAGGTAGAGTAAATAATAACATTTATAGGAGAATTATTATTGGAAGATAATAAAATTAATGAATCAATAAAATATTTTAAAATTGTAATCGAAAACGAGTTGCCTAAATCATTTAGAGAAACAAGTATAATTATGATAGAAAACTTTTCGATTAATGTATTGAGTTTTGTGATGAATACTGTCATCACAATCCTTATGAAGGGCATTTTTACAAAGGTACGAATGTTCTCAAAATAAGCTTCATCCTTGTTCAAATTGGCAAAAATTGAATAAGCACTTGAAGAAGTAAATAAGGGAGTTGAATTTTGTGAAGGCAGGCAAATCTAATGGCTTGGTAATTATAAATTTTTAAAACTTAATAAGGGGATTTGTTGTTGCAATATAGATATTTAGATTAAGGTCTAGCTTTATTCAGAAGAGATATATAATCTTATTAGGGTGACCTAAGTATAAGATATGAGAATATAAGTAAATTTGTATTATTAGTTCTTAGTTAATATTCTATCTTTTAATAACTATTTAGAGGAATCACTTGATTTTTGTGAAGAATTAATTAAGTTTGATAATAAAAAATCGGATTTACCGAGTATTTTAAAGGGTATTTATATTGATGAAAATCAGCACAATCGTTAATTGCCTTAAAAAGATATAATCAGTGTCGATGATTGAAAAGTAATGAATTCTAGTATAAAATAGAATTCAAGAGTTAGAAACACAAGACAAAGTTAAAATCGATTAATAATAAAAATTGGAATGATATAAGAATATTAAAAAAATAAAATAATAAAAAATTATACTATCATTTTCACATTATTGATTAAACCCTTTTAAGGGAGAAATATTTAAATTTACTTATTCATATTTGTTCGGCCTGTTAAATCATCTTTCTTTTTATTGTTTCACTGTCTCTATGCTATTTATGATTTCAATAGAATTTTCAATTTTTATTTACCTTTCTCTCTTCTGATTGGTGTCAATACAACTTTGTAAAACAAATCCACATGTCATCATATGATTTCTTTGTGTTTACGTTAGACGATAGGATTCAATTATAATTGATGTTGATAGATTGACAGTGTCATTAAAAATAGGGTTTTAATATTATTCCTAATAAAATAAATTTATTTTTTTGATATCGGAATAAATTTAGATATTCGATAGGTTAGTGCAGGATTAAGCCATTTTAAATGCTGTATTCACAATTTTCTTTGAAAAATAAATGAGTTTCATCTATTTTTCTCAGATTTCAAATAACTTAATGTGGATTAATCGTCCACTAAATTTGAATGATTGTAAAATTTATGATTGTAATTTTTTGTGATGAATTAATAAAATGCAAGGATAAGTTAGATGGAACTACAAACCTACTAAGAATTGATAAATTAAGGAAATCAAAGCTTGTAAAATGATATTTAGGAGCCAATCAAATATTATGCTCAAGAGATGGATTTAATAGAGGACAAATTTGAAACCTATATTCTTACAGCTAAGGCACACATGATCAACAAAGACAAACCGAGTGCTATGAATGCTGTCACTTAGGCATTAAATTACACTTATAAAAATGTAGATAGATTGTAATAAATAGGTAAAAAATATCACATAACAATAGTATTCGAATATACAGAGCATTATTTAGACCTTATCCCTAAATATGTTAATGGGTTGATCAAAGAAATCAATCCTGAACATGATTATACATCTCTTTCTACTTATGATGATTATTACCAATTAAGTATCATCGAAATAAAAATTAGTTAATGAGTTTAATTACTATGGCTAAATCAAATACGCGCAAGCTAATTTATTTGAAAAATTGATAGAATTAAGCGAATGGAAAGGAAGCACTTTGATCAATTGTGGTATTTTAAATTAATATCCAGGTTGTCTGGCTTTAAATGGGATTAAGAAATAGCAGAATAGTACTTTTAAAGGTCACTATTAATGTCTGATGAGAAATAGGATGACTTAATGAAGATAGGTATAGTTAAAATGTATCAAAAGGGGAAATATATCTATCTACGAATATTTAAATGGCTGAATCATACTTTTAAAGTGCAATAGCTCTAAATCCTGATAGAATTGAGCCCCATTTCAAAATGGTTTAAATCAAACTTTAACAAGGCTTATTTTAAGAGGCCATAGAATATATATTAATCAATAAAAGATTACGAATGAAAGTCAATCTTATATTGATTTAGGAATATTGTTCAACAAACAAGAAACTAAATAGTAAGCAACTGATTATCTAATAAAAGCAATAGACATATCTTAGGATAAGCTATAAAGGTTTAAATTGCTAAACTAAACGAATTTAAAGATTATGATATAATGAAGGAGGTTCATTAAAGAATAGCAATGAGGGACATAATCTCTAAGTTTTATTAGAATTTTGTAATATATATCATAACTTGAAGCCACTGACTTGTATTCTTCAGGTAATCGAACACAAGAGTTGGTTGATATGTTCAAGAAGGTTCTAAAACTAGATCCTGAATAGGGATATCAATTAACATTTTTATCAGAAACTCTTATTTCATTGGGTAGGCGAGATGAGGCAATATCAGAATTAATAAAAGGGATCGAAATAATGAAAAGCCCTCATTTTTCTCCATCATAATAATTGGGTAAATAAAATTCTAATTTTTGTAGGAGAATTATTGTTGGAAGATAATAAACCACAAGATGCTTTAAAGTACTTTAAGATTGTAATCGAAAATGATTTGCCTAGATCGTTCCAAGAAACAAGTAAAATTATCTTAAATTAAAGTTAAATTTCTATTTAAGAAAAATCTTTTCATTTAATGTATTGAATTGTGCGATTAATACAAACAGCACTGCCCATATGAAGGACATTTTTATAAAGGTACAAATTAGTCACAAAATAAGCTTCATCATTGTTTAAATTGGGAAGAATTGAAGAAGCGGTTGAAGTAGTGAATAAGGGATCTCAAAATTGTGAAAGCAGATAAATTGTGTGGTTAGGTAACTCGTTATATATAAATTCAATAAGGCTAATTGTTGGTGGAAAATAAATGTTTGGATTAAGGTCTTTTCTTATTTAAAAGAGTTACTAAAACTTATGAGTATGATCTTAATATGATATATGAAGAAATAAGTAAATTGAGATTATTAATTGATAGTTGCTGTTCTTATTAATAATAAATATTTTTAGGAGTCACTAAAGTTTTGTGATGAATTTGTTGAATATAATAAAAAATACGATTTACCACGTTACTTAAAAGGTATTTTATTTTATGGATTCAGCAAAAACGTTGACAGCATTATTAAGATTTGATGAGGCTCTTCCTATTCTTTAGGAATTAACACTTTCAGAAAATGATTTTACAGTATAGGATGCAGAATAGTTGATTTAAAGGTATTTAATTTTAGTATTCCAAAAGAATACAGGAGTAAGAATCAAAAAATCAAATCTAAATCGAATAAAAAGACCAATAAGAATGATTGAAACCAAATATTATATAAATAAAAAATATCCTTCTTAAAGTTTATTATAACTCCTTTTATTTAAATTAAAAATCATGTTTAATATCTTGTCCTCTATGTTTTATCTTTTATTTAGTTTTCTATTTTTAGAAGTTTTCTTATTTATTAAAAATGAATTAATATAATTAAGAAATTTTAAGAATTAGATATTTCAGAGCATTTTGAGGACTTGATTTAATTTTCTTGTCTAGGGACAGTAGATGCAGGTCTGTGATGCTGTTTCAATCCAGTTAGCTCGCCATTTGATTAATTAATAAGGAATTTACTATATTTAATACTAACAATGTGTTAAATAATCCGTTTTATTATAAATAAATTAATATGTAGGACTTATGTACCCTAAAACTGATTCAGGGAGCATAGAATCAATGTGGGTATGTGATTGAAAATTGCAACAATCAGGATGTGGTCTAGTTTACAAAAATTTACTTTTGTTACCTAAATCAAAATTGGATAATGCTCTTATTATTTCTAGTATAATATGATTATAGCCATAGCATGTTTTTTTGTTCGTCATGTTTCAATTGATTTCAACAATTGCGACCCTTATAGCTGTCGGCAGCATATTTGGAAGTGGTTTAATAATGACGAGTCTTGGAGTTGGACTAGTTATATATTTAGCAAAAGTTATTATTGCAAATAAACGATCATTGAATAGAGACCTTACATTTTTATCTATAGGAATATGTCTAACTGTTGCATATGCATTTATAGGGTTAGTTAATTATATTATGGCTGCAGTTTTCATGAGCATTTACTTAATTTACATAGTTGTTGTGTTACTTAATGAGAATTAAGACAAAAAAGATACTAGTTTAGAATTGTTAGATAAACAAAATGGTGAAGAAAATATGGGACTGATGGATGATGACCAATTTGTTGCAGAAATTAAGAAAGAGGTCAAAAGTGATTAAAATTAAAAGGAAGACTCGTCAATCCTTTCGATGGGATATTATTACTACAACATACCATTTCAATATATAAGATTATTGACTATACCAGCTTGTAAGGAATAAGAGTACAACAAGTTTTTATCTATAATTCACTGTCTAATATGTCCTCCATTCATGTTATGGTAGCTTCGAGGTATTACTTCTTATTAACTTTAGTAATTGACTCTGAAATATTTGAAATTAAATGGATCTACATTTTGTATTTCTTATCGTTCATCATCATTGTTTGCATATTATTTAACAAAGTTCCATATATGGTAATATTTACACTTAACTAATAGGCGTTTGTGGTTTCAGCTGCAATGTGTTCAGTAATTTGGTGTAAATCAATTGTTGAAGTCATAGTAGATTTTTTGATGGTACTTCTATTCTTTCATTAAATAGCTTATAAAAGTTTTAACTGGTTTGAGTTATCCCTATTTGGGAATGACTCTTTTATCATTCGGAAATTCGACGTGTGATCTTACAGTCAATTCTAAGTTGGCACGGATCGGATTGGGTTTGATGGGCTTTACAGCATCATTTTCAGGCCTAATATTCAATTTGTTTGTTGGTTTTGGTTTAGCTTTGGTGAGGAAAACCTGGTTTATGCAAAATAGAGGATCCATAAGGTTTGACCTATTTGGAGACCCTGGTAATATTGATTCTAAATATGAATTAGTAAATATTTATTCAATATTTAACTAGATGATTGCTAGAATGAACAATTCAATTGCGTATTGTGTCCTATTTTACTTTTTCATAAATATCGTTATGACATTGTTCATAGTTAGGATTATCAAGTATTATAGTCTATTTGATAATTTTATAGGATAGGATAATTATTTAAATTTACTAGTAGAAATAAAATTAACTACCTTTGCAAACCTATTTTAATTATCATAAACGTTATATATAAATTCAAATAAAACACAATATTAATGATGATATATGATTATTTTTTGATATTAAGCTTATGTATATTTGATAGATTATAATACAAAAATATCGATAAGGCTACTTTCTAATTATAATACCCAAAAATTAGTGAATATTAAAATTAATCATGTTTCTGTATAGCCTTTCAAATCAGAGCATAAGACTTATTTAAGGATTTTCTAGTTATACATTTCGGATAGGTAGAACTCTAACCCAGATATAAATCAATAAAACAACTCGATAGTTGTTAACTCTCAATTTAGAATTATAGAATATTTTTTATTGGTAAACAACAATAAAAAATACTAGACTTTTATCAAACAAAACAATCAAACAATATTTTATATCAGTTGTTTCAAGTATTTGGATTGAAACATCATTACATTTTCTATTCATTCTATTTCTTCTTTCTTACTGTCTGAGGAATAAATATTTGTATTGTAAATCATGGGCAGTATAAATTTCTTTAAATTTAATTAATGGTTAATGATGTAATAATCAAAATAGTTTCAATATTGACTTTGATTCTGTGATGGATATCGAGTATTTCTTAACAACAAGTAAGTGACAAAAGGAAGATAAATGAAACATAGGTCTAATGATTAAACATTATATTCATCATCATAATATTAAAAATGATTATGAATCTTATTTTTATATACTAAATATAAAATCTAATGCTAATAAATCAAAAGATTTCTTAAAGAGGACTGTGAAGAATTTATTTTCTTTTGAAACTGGATTATTTGACTATTTAAGAAAATCCTTCTAAGTTAATCAGCCCCATATCTAGCATAATTTGCTTGTTTTTGAGCAGCAACTCTATCTATTAAGAGCTCCTGAAATTCTATTGGTCGACAACTAGACTTTCTTAGCCACATTTTGTAGTTAATTGATTACTTTTAACAATAGAATCACAGTTATTCTTCAATATTAATAATAAGAGTACCTATTTAGATTATTTTGCTTGGTGACATCCCATAAGTTAAATTAATTTATTTAGAATTCGAAGTTATTTTGGTATGATTTACTGAACAAAATTAAAATAGTCAATTTATATAAAAAGAGTTTTACTTTATGAACTTGCTCATATTGGCTTCTTTTTATATTTATGATGATATGCTTTAGAAATAAAATCAACAATAATTAACATAGGCTTAGGGGATAATTCTCTAATAGCAGAGTATAAAGTTATTAATTTAAAAATTATGATTGCTTCTTCGTTCATTTTCTCATGAACTTAAACGTTTCAATCAAAATAATATTGTTTATCACGCAATTTACAGAAATTTGAATGGATAATATTAATATTATAAATAAGAAATTTAATATTGAATGGCTATAATTAATGTAATTTTATAATCATTTTATCTGCTTACAAAGAACTATCGAATCTAATTGATGAAATAAAAATTACTTGTTCCTTAAATTAAAATTTATTTGAGATTCTATGATTATATAGAATTAGTGATCTTTTCTAAAATAAATTTATATAATACCAATGTTATTGATTTTATGATCAATTTATTTAATTATTTCACCCTGCAAATTTATTATATGAATTTTTTAGCAAGAGAATGAGAGAATAAATTACTCTCCTGATAT
The DNA here is from genome assembly GCA_016759055.1 of Paramecium bursaria. NCBI lineage: Eukaryota > Ciliophora > Oligohymenophorea > Peniculida > Parameciidae > Paramecium > Paramecium bursaria. Next base: position 16,552 of record VMTU01000197.1, read on the forward strand.
AAGATGCATTCTATAAATGGTATGGTTAGTTTTAAATGTTAGCATTTTTTCAAAAAACTTATTCCTGATTGACCACAAGCTGATTCTTCCTCCTGATAAACATAGAAATTAATTCTATGAGACAAATTTAACTTATTTCAGATCTAGTAGCGAACACACATCCTTTTTATCTATTAGTAATTGTCCGTTTATTTAATTCCATAATTTGATTGAATTGTCTTTCGAACAACTTATCATCCTCTAATCAATAATATCTATACTGTATATATATTGCTCATGAGCTAGTAAATTAAAATTTATTTATAAAGTAGAAAAATCAACCCTTGAAATGTATATCTAATTTGCCACTAGAAGAGTTTAATTAGTTATCGGAATAATATCTAAAATGTGCTTATTATTATTATTTAGCTTCATTTGTATTTTAAATACAAAATTTTCCAATACACTGATTTAAAGGATATCTGTTTCCAATCCAACATAAAGGTATTAATCATCATTTGAAAACTTGCATTTTGTCACCATATATGGAACGTTTCGATCGACAATTTTCTACTGATTACTAAATATTTTCAATTTTCGGTCTGATCCCCCAAAAGCGATAAATTATCCATTATTTGACAGAGCTGCGCTACGAAACGATTTGTGTTCATCTAATTTATCGATTTCCACCTATTCATATTGAGAATCTTTGATATCAATAGCCTGAATTGATTATTATTATTAAATTGGTTATTAGTATATCATCTAGGTTTGATTGACAACTTTGGGAACGATAATATTATCTATTTGGAATTATTTACCTTTAACTATCTCTTTTATAATGTCCTCATCTAGCAAACTAAACTTTTTCTCTGAAACCAACTTCCACAAAACCTGCTTGTAAAGAAAATGTTCTCTTATATTGTGAATTTATTATTAAATTGTGTCCAATTAGATCTTCATTTATGATAGTAAATGTCTATATTCCAAATATTTTTTCTAATATTGTTTTTGCAGCAGTTGAATATCCATAGACATTAAATCATTTAGATTTTCTAGGGTAACAATATGTTTTTTATAGTCTAATGTTTGATGCTTGTGATTTTCTTCAAATAAACATAATGAGCATAAAAATCTTGGTAATAGGCAAGAATCATGCATACATATAAACTGTATCTATTTTTGCTCATGCTTTTGAATAGTGCAATATCGATTTTCTTCCATTTTTAAACAAAATTATGAATTGATATTATAATTATTAGGAGCACACTATTTGTTCTTTTTCTCTAAGCTAAAAATATTAAATTAAGAGCAATTTTATATTATAATTCATTAATGCAGTTTGTCTATTATTTTTTAGAACTTTGTAAGTCCTCATATACAAATTTGCAAATTTCTAAAATAGGAATCAAGCTCTTATTCTTAAATGAACAATCAATCAACAAAACGATAATATAGAGAATTTCATTAAGATATAGAAATAAAAGGACTGCCTAATTATATATTAATTTGTTTTCATTAATATAAATTTAATCATTTTTTAAGTTTGCAAAGTACTATTGAATCTAAATTATAATATGTAATTACTTGTTCCTTAAATTAGTATTAGTTAAGGATTCTCTGATTAAATAGTGTTCGTATAAGCTTTATAATATCAATTATATAATATATTACCTATCTTATTTATATTATGATCAATCACTTTTATGGTTTCCCCTTGCAACTTTATAATTTAAATTTTATTGACTTAAAAGAGCAAGATATGTTGTTCTCCTAACATCTGCATCTTATAATTATGGAAGTTTGTTGGAATTATTTTGATCCTTTTTAAACATGTACTAAAGATAACCCATTTACTTATTTTTCCTGCTGCCAAACAAAGAAATTCATCTTTTGAGATAAATTTAACTTATTTTAGATCATTTTCAGAACAGACATCTCTTACAGTCAGTAACAATTTTCCTTCAAATTAATCCCATAATTTGATTTTATTATCACTAGAGCAGCTGATCATCTAGTTTTGATAAAGGTCTATGCTGAATATTGCTGAATCATGAGCTATAATATTTAATTTTATTGATTAACTCTAAAAATCTACTGTGGAGATGAATTTGTGATTAGCAACTAATAGGATCTAATTAGATAAAAAAAAGATGTCTAAAATCTGTTTATTAAGCTTAAATTGTATAGTTTATCTAAAATTTTCAAATACATTAATTTAGAGGAGATCCGATTCTTATCCGACATAAAGATATTAATCATCATGTGAAAATTTACATTTTGTAATCATATGTGACAAGTTAAATTCAAGAATTTGTGTTTCTTTATAGAATATCTTCAATTTTTGGTCATTTCCTCCTAGAGCAATAAACTGTCCGTTGTTTGACAAGGCTGCAGTGTAAAATTAGTGAGTGCTATCTGATTTATCAATTTCAACTAATTCATATTGTTAATCACTTAAACTCATAATCTGTTACTATAAAGATTAAGTTTAGACTGGTTTTTGATACTTAACATAGCTTGAATTCTAGACTACTGGTATTATAATATCATCTATTTGGAATTATTTACCATTTACAATCTCATTTATAATGTCCTCATTTAGCAAACTAAACTTTTTCTATGAAATCAACTTCCACAGAACCTGCTTGTAAAGCAAATGTTCTCTTATACTTTGAATTTATTGTTAAATTGCTTCCAATTAGATCTTCATTTATTATAACACATTTTTGTATTCCAACTATTTTTTCTTAAACTATTTACTCAACGAAATTATTTCTGCAGATAATCTCTAATAAAGTATTTCTAGTGTAATAATGTGTTAATCGTCCTATATTTGGTGTTTGTGAATTTTTTGAAATAAACATAATGAACATAAAAATCTAGTAAATTAACATTATTCATGCATGCATATGAATTAGATCTTCTCCTGCTCATGCTTTTGAATAGTGCAATATCGGTTATCTTCCATTAAATATGATTGTTATGATTGTGATATTGATTTTATTAATAATTAAGAGCAAATTTTATGAAAATTCTCTATAAACTTATACTCTCTAAATATAAAAAATATATAAATATTATAACGAATTATGTCTTGGTTTGGAAATTGATACTTCAAATTCTTATGCTTTATAATTCTCCTTACTTGAACTTATAAATTTAAAATTATTGATTTGTATTTATTATAACTCATTTGTACGCTTTCTAGTGCTTCATCTGATTCTTGGAATAGTTTTCTGTCTATCTATCAAATGTCTCACATGCTTTGCTGGCCCAGGCCTTAGAAACAAGCTTAACCTCCTACTCAAATCTTCCTACTTATGATGGGGCCTATATCTCTTTGATGACAGAACCTAATTAAAATATTATTAATAATGTTACCTAGTGTATCACTCATAATGAGAATTGAGAATTTTTCTGCATTGTTTAATTCTGAAGAACTCAGTGATGCGTAATCAAATCTACCTCTCAAATCAGTGTATCCATCCTTGTAGAAGGATTCCTTTCCAGTCTTCTCTTTGATATATGTTTTAACATAAATCTTTGATAAATATTTACCATTCTTATCAGCCACCTTAATTTATCCATTGTTTTCCATTATTTGAACATTAAGTGAAGTTGAGAAGTATCTTCCTTATGATCTTTTATTAACTCCCTTAGCCTAAACAAATATGTTAGATTATGCCAAATCTTCAGGAACATCTATTGTGTGCTTTAAAACAAGTCCTGGTTGTGATTCTAGTGGGATCTCTAAGCTAAGGTTTGGTAGGACAAAGGAATAATCATCATTCTTATCATTCATGAACGGATTTCTACTGAATAAGATTTCTAAATCAACTTTATAGAATTAGAGTGTAACTGAAGTTAAATTAGAATAAGTTATTATTATCTTCTATCCTTCTATATTTATTTGAAGAGTTTCTTCATTTTAGGCCTGCTTTTAATTCTTTAATTTTTGAGTATCATCTGCTTGTTAAACTTTTTAATCATCATCACCATCGAATTCAGCTAATTGATTTACTATTTCATAAAATAGGTTTCTCCAATGAATGACAGGATAATTAAGGTACTTTTCACAAATCTCTCTTGCCTTGATGAAATTAGGGAATCCAATATAAAAATCTAGATATGCAGTGAAATAGTCATATTGCATTTAGGCTTCTCCTTCTTTGGGTGGTTCAGTTATGGTTTTGTAAACCTAAATAGCTTCATTAATTCTCTCTTACAATAATAAATAGTAAATAAAAGCAAGTTTATCACTCAAGGAATGAATGGGCTTTTATGTTAAATATGTTAAAAACGATAAGTATTATTTTCTAAATTCTTAGTTTAATATTCCCTTAGCTTCTTGTGTTAGTTTGTGAACTCTCTTCGTCACCAATGGATAATATTCATTTAATCTAATATTTGACACTTCAAATAATCCACATGAGAAGTAGGCAAATTTAGTTTTTAGAACATTAATGACTTGTTATGTATTAAATAATTCTTTTAGGGACTAGTAATCACCATGTTCAATGGCGTAGGTCCATACTGTGTGGTTGAAATATTTTCTTTTTCTGAAAATGTCTATTATTTTAATGTAAAAATCTTTATCCTATAGCAAATAGAGTATTTCATGAACTTTGAATATGTTAGGATTAAAAATATTCTTTGTAGCAACGAAATTCAATATGTCATCTTTGTTACCTTAAACCAAAATATCATCTAAAACTTCCATATCTGCCACAGTCTTTACTAGGACAACTTATAAATATTGCTCCTTGGCAACACAGATAACATTACCAAATCTTGAAACATTTGCTGGATAGACTGAAAAGTTTCCTGCTTGTGGGAAATAGAAGAAATACTCGAGTCTTTCAGTAGAATAAGGTTCCAATCTTATTGTGTAAGATTTAGTATATGCCACTGTATTAACAGGAATTGCTCCATTTGGCACTTCTACCAATACCTAGTAATCTGCTCTAGTGCTAGAGCAGTTTGTGATGATAACTTGACATCCATAAATTTTATCAACTAGACATTCCTTTACATCCTTCTCTAATTAGAGCTCTGGATCATCATCTGAATAGGTGAATCTATCTTAAGGATCAAAAAATCTTTAAGCAACGAGTATATCATTTCTTAATTATGCTTAGCCTTCTTTGATTTCTTTTGTGAATAGAATAGAAGTTCCTTTAGAAATAATTTCTACACCCTTTCCTTAATATTGTTTGAATTAGTTGTCAGGAGCTTCATTTGGTAAGCCTATCAGAGCCAATACTGCAATCATTTATGTATGATTTAATCCACAATAAATAAAGTTTGGTGATACAAAGTTCTCTTTTAATACTCCGAAATTAATGGAATGTTAGGCTAAATCAACCCAAAACTTATTTATAGACACTAGGTTTCTTGCCTCATCAACTGTTTTTGTCTTATAATAATGTCTTTCTCCATATTCTTTAGTATTTTCAACATTCCTAAAGGCCTCCACTTGATAATTTGCTCTGACTTATCCATAAAAATTGGCTTTCTTTGATAGTTAAACACTGGCACTTTCTAATTAGTAACTTCTATCCATTAATTACTCGCATTATAATTCTAGAAGATCATTTTATTAATGGAATGCTGCAAATCCAGCAGGTGGAGGAGGAGGAGGAGCTGAATTCATCGATAGCATGTGTTATTACTAAGGAGTGGCTTATCTCATCATCATTCTTTAAGCAGCCATAGGTCTGGGTGCATTTGAAACCTAAGCAAATGCTTATTGCTACATCATTGGTGGAGCGAAGGGCTGTAAAGTTGATTCTGGTTGGATGGACTCATCGCCAGTTTTAGCCCCTAAAACTGTATCAAATAGCGCCTTATATCTCTTTTAATCTTATTAGATTAGCTTTGACTTTTATTCAAGATAACTAGCAATCTGCTTAGCTTAATCTTTGAATTCAGCGATTTCACCAAGATATATTATTAACAGAACCTATTCCAAAGTATTTAATCTATCCAAGTTTTCAATTGAGGCTTATTGTACTAAATATGATTAATCACCTAATAAGAATTTATCAACAAAGTCTTTTTCTATCTTATTGCTGATGTATCCTTTTGTGTATGTCTCAAAATAGGCTGGATCCCTGAAATATATGAACAGATTCAACTCATTACTCTAATGCTCATCATATAACTTATTCTTCTCGTCAATTGTGAGTTTATGCCACTTAACTAGGAATTCCCAGTAATTAAATCCAGTGGATTATTCATTGTCTGTTCCATCCAATCCTCTAAGTTCTTTTAAGAACACAAACATTTTATCCAATGAATCAACTAATTTCATTTCAGTTGACGTAATATCAGCTATTTGTAAAGTTTCTCCTTCTTTGATAAGTTATGTCTTTCTGAATATAGAATAGAATTTATCTTTTTCTAATGCAGACTCATGAGTTAAATTTCGTTTTTCTATTGCTTTATTCTTTAGTCCTTATTAAACAATAGTTTAATTATTATTGTTAAAGGCAATGATATAGACTACTGAATATTAGTCTGGAACTTCAAATTAAAACCTATCTTCATCGATTACGATGTTATTCAATAATAATGCTGGATTTTTTAGAAAATCTTAAAATGTTGAAACTTATTAATTTTAAGGATTTGCTCTAGCCAATTATTTTTATCCAACTGCTCTCGTACTTGAAGTAGTTGTGCTTTAGGGTTAGACTTGTGATTGACTGTATCCAGATCCCTAAGCTAGTTGTTCTGCTTAATTTTCAGTATCTTTAATGTACTACCTCTTTAACAATAATTATGGCTTTTCTAAAGTATTACCTACATATCTCTCAAGATTTTTTCTATTTAACACATATCTTTATTCATCTGATAGTTCTTTATCGCTTTGATATATGTTAGTAAACAGATCAGCTGACAATGTTGTTAAAGATAACTTCTCTAATAATTGCATTATTTATAAAATAATTAGTTGTGTGCTGTATGGGGAATCAAATTGTGATGCTACAGCTATTATTTATGTATCAGCTTTGGTTGTTACTTTACCCTTAATTAAAACCTTGTCTTATTCTGATTATTCCCTTTCAATTGAATGTAATATCACTTTGTTTTTCAATCCAAGATCTTCAATCAATGTTTATCCTTCCCTAATGATGTCATTTTTCCATTATACTGCCTTTATTGCATTTATGAATATGGTTTGTCCATTTGCTCTAAATCTCAATTAATATAAGGCCTCATCTTCAGGCACAACAACCAATTGATTTTCCTCTACCTTTGCTAAATGTTTTACCGATTCCAAAACTGCTTATCTTCCATCTCTAAATATCTTTACTAAAGAGAAACTTTTATCTTGAAGTGAAACTGGAATTTCTACTCTCTATCCTACAATAACGTTGATATTATTTGGATATTGAGTTGACTATTATCTGAATGCTATTGGCCAATTTTATTCTTCAGCCACAATATCTCTAACCTACCTTACAGATGATTTAATATTATTGACATTCTCCAAATGACCTAAAGTTATCTTTCCATCTTAATCTGTTGTCAGGGTCTCATTGTAAGGAGTTGAAATGTTGAATATCAATAGCTGAACATTTATGTCAATTCCTGCCTTTGGTTCTCCATTTTTGCCTAATAAAAATATCTAATAGCCATCCTCTGTGTACCTTAGATATTACTAACAGAAATAATTTGTTGATTCATAGGTCTTAAATGTGATATAATGGTTAGCCTCTAAAACTTCCTCCTTCTTACTCTCCTAGTTCATTCTGAGTATTTTAGCTTAGAATTTGATTGTTATTGTTCTTATTTTGGCTGTTATGGGGAATTACACTTCCACTGGCTATCCATCTTGAAGTTTAAGACCATCAAAAGGTAAAGTCGAAGGAACATTGGCATCATTTACATTAGTCACAGTTACTAACACGTCCTTTAATAACTTTAGGCTTGCCTAATTTCCATTAATGTATAATTTAGGGATTATCAAGGCTTTTGCCTTGGCACCTAATAATAATTATTCATTTGCAACAATAAAAGCACAATTCAAACTATATGATTCCTATTAAATTTGAATATTTGTTAACTCGGAGTGATTTTAATGAACGATTATTGCTTAGTAATCTTTTGTTGTTGAACCAAATGGTATGAGAATCTCCTTTCTTATTGGATCTACAAGATAAAATTTATTATCAACCCACAATCCTGTCTTTGGGCCAGTGCATATCTCAAAGTCCTCATTCAAGATGTAAAAAGCATGACCAGCAACTGTTATTGTTTCCTTCAATATAAGTCTTCCTTTTTTAATTATTGCTCTGGAAGAAACTCCATTTCCTATAAATTCCACTATGAATATTCCTCTATCGGCTTTGGTAATGGTTTCAAACTTAAACTCCTTAGTGAACTTAACGACCGGAGGTTATGTATATTGGAAATCAATTTCTTCTGAAGCAATTAATCCATCTAAAACTATATTTTAATCTATAGCTGACTTCTTTTACAGATAATAGTTCTCTGTTCCTATCTCAAATATTTTAATATTCAGAGATGGGATATTTTTGAGCTCAACATACAGTTTCACATCCTCACCCTTCTTGAAAGTGAATTTATTGTAAGAACAAATTGTAATGTTTTTCTACTTATCTAATTATTCTAGTTCTTAGTGTCCAAAGAAGTTATATATGTTCTACTGCTCTTATCCACTCAGTAACTTTACATAGGCTAACTCTCGTTGTAGATATTTCTCGTTTAGGTATGATAAAAATATATCATAATTGTCAGTGGTCGTGAAATATTTATGCAAATAAGTTCTCACAATTGAATCATCATCCTTCCCTATTTATGTAAATATTATATAATACATCTTGCAGTCTTGAATTGATGATAATCATGCCAATTATTTTGGTATTATCTTATGTTTTTCTTATACTCATTTTTCTAGTTTTCATTTGCCTGACTGTATAAGGATTTGGGATCCTTCAAATATGTTAAGAACAGATCAAAATCATATTCGTTCAATTCATTTCCGACTTAAAGCAACTCGTATAGCACTTAATCACTGAATGATTTGAATTTAGGTGGCAATTATAGTGTCCAATCATATAGATCCCTAAGTTTCTTTTTATGAACTTTTATTTCTTCCTTCTCAAGTTAGACGTAATTAACATCCTTCAGATTTGTTTGAAATTTCTTAATATAGTACTCTCCCACAAACCATTCATTCTCCAAGAACTTCCTATTTAGAGATAGTAATTCTTCCATCTGAGCAAGACTTATTTTTCTAAAATGGCTCTAATTGAATTCGTTGTTGAATTTCTTGTTGTTCAATAACTCGTTATACAAGAAGGGAATGTGAGGGTAGCTATTATATTTTAAATTTATATTACTCTACAATCTCATTTCCTAAATTGTGAATGAATTATTTTTAAACGATCAAAGGGGCCTCGGCTATCTTCTTGACATCCAAGAGGTGATACAACTAGGTAGAAATCAACTTGAATCCCGTTTCTGTATATGCCTTCTCTAAGTAATAATCGTATTTGGTTTGGGTCAACGTTAATGTGCTTTTTTTCTAAGCAAGTTGATTATTCGTTTGAGATGGAGCCTGCATAAAATAGATTTGATACCTACACTCTTGGAGGTTGTTGGTGGTTGAATTAGTATCCAAATAGTAATGCATTAATGAATCTCAGGATTTTTAACTTTGCTTCATCAATGTCTGGACTTGGAGTTTCTGAGTTCAATTCATCGAATTCAAGGAACTTGGCTCTTAATTCTATATTTCTAGCGTATTCTGTCTTCAGTAGTTTGTAATCTTCTAGCAATTGCTTGATATCTTCTGGGACTTTATATCCGTGATCATTGAATTGCTTCAATAATGTAAAATAATAATATTAATCTGATCCTTTGATCAGTTTGGATATTGTTTCCTCCTTTGGGTTTAGCAAATAACTCTCTAGAAATGTTAAATCTTAAGCAGACATTATAAATATAAAATCTTATTAATGGGACACGTATTATTTATGAAGAGAGAAATAATTAGATATTCTAATCAATTCTTATTAGTATACATTTGAAAATATAGAATGCAAACTAATATAGTTAATCTAGAACTCTCAATTAATTTTGACAACATTGAGAAATGATTTAAAACTCTCATTGATAACATACGAGTCATGATTATTTCAATATAAAAATTTATATAACTCATCTCATAATAATTAAAGTGACTTAAATACCTAAAAACATTCTATAATAGATATAATTTCTTACAATAACTCCTGAAAATAATATAATTTGCTGATTGGCTAAAAGTAAAATAATATTCGTAATCTAATAAATAAATAGAGAAAAATAATTACATTTGTTCAATAATCTTAAATTGATACTTTATAATTCTTCAAAATCAAGATTAAGAATTTGAATATATTTTGGATGTTGAATGAATATTTTCTCAATTGATCTAAAATAGTCAAATGATCTTATTAGAGAGTTTGACTTGAAAGTTTTAATAATAGTTAATTTTTAAGTAGCATAATTAATTTCCCATAAGTAGAGCTAATAGCAGTCCATATATGACTATTTTTCTGTGGAGATCATAGTACTATTATTGATTATTTTAATAACACCACAGCCGACAAACTTCTATTCAATTATCTTTTAATAAGTTGGTATTTTAATTAATTTGATTTTACAATCTCTATCTTTTACGGTTTAAAAAAATAGAATAGCTAACATTCTTGATTATTCATAGTAGTCGGATTCCATTAATAAGCTAGAACAAATTTTAATTTTACTTGACAATTTATTCAATTTTATCTCATTCAAAATTATTTCTTCATCGTTACTCATTAAACATGTGCAGGGACTAATAAAAATGATTTTATGGATTTGTTTATCACATAACCTATAAATAATTTTAAAGTTTTGATTAACTCGAAAAAAAAGCATTCCTTCATAGCAAATTATGAAGCAATATTTTGAATCATAACTAAAATGGCCCTCACGTGGTTCATAATTTAAGCTCTTACGGCATATTTGTTATTGCGATTTTAAATCAAACAAAAAACAAGTTTTGTTAATGAAATACAAAAGTAATTTTTCATTGGGAGAAATACAAGCGCCTTCTAATTAATCCTTCCTTTTAGCCTCTACTTAAAAATACAAAGCGTATTTCAGGTCCAAGTTATTTTGATTTAAATTGCATTACCTTAATTCATCTTATTTCTTCCATTCTTAATTCATTGCCAATTATTCTGAATGAGGTATTAATTATATGTTAACATTTTGTTAGTAAATATTTATTATTCTATTTATCTATATTCTTGTTATTAAGAATATGTCCTTTTTTATTGAAGAAATCAACTCTTCAAATGGTGTCTGTTTTTAAGATAAAAGTTGAATTATTTACTCTATGCTTAGGAAATAATTTTTGGTTTCTTGGCTGTGAAAATGGAATTTCTGTAATAAACAAGCATAGCAACCCCACCTAAATTCATTCAAACACCCCTTATAAACACATAAATGAGTTATTGCTTAATTTTAATGCTCCCTTACTAAACACTCTCGATATTTTGACATTAAAATAAATATAATTAATAAAAATTTAACACGTAATGAAAACAAATGGTTATTTATGAGACTATCTTCAATATAAGTTTGAATAATGCAATGTCATTTCTGCGTATATTCTAGGACAAAAGAACATATTTGAATATATCAAAATATAGATTTAGGATTTATGAACCTATCGGCTGATCTTTGAGATAGAAAAATATAATGGTCTTAAAGAAATAAAGCTAAAGGAATTTATTTTATTTATCCAAATATTTTCTATAAAATACACATTTTTATAAATTATGAATTAACTTTCTTAAAAATTATATATACCACCATCAGAGGAGAGCGTAATCATATATTTTAGTTATAGAAACAAAACGGAGGATTCCTGCTGTACATCAATGATCAGCTTGAATAGCTGAAAGAGGAATATTTGGATAAGTCTGCAGCTGAAAGATTGCTCTTGTTGAGTAAAAAATGGAGGGATTTGAAAGAAGAAACCAAACAAGATTACATTCAAAAGCACCTTGACAACCACCAAGCCAAATGGCAACAACTAGTCTCAGAATTCAAAGGTGCTTAAAGGGAAGTGAAAAGGAAGCCCAAGAAGCAATTGGAGTAATTTGAAGAATCAGATGAAGACTCAGAGACTGCTGGGAATGAAATCAAGAAATATGATGTTGTGAGAGCTAAGGAGATTGCCAGCATCCAAGACAAAATTGATTGGGATCTCAAAATGTCAGCAGAAGAACAATAAAAGTACTTGGACATGTTTGAGGCAAAATAAAAATGTTAGCCAGTCTCACCCAAGCAAGAGGAAGAACACTTGTGTTTAATCATTCCTAAAAAACTATCACTCAAATTGTTCATCAAGACCTATGAAGAAAGAGTGCTTAAAAAGAAATAATGAATAATATAATTAAACAGATTTATTATTTTCTGAATGAATGAAAGAATTTAATATACATAAATATAGTCCATTCTGGATTAAAGGATAAGTGTTAAGCTGTTCAAATTACTCCTCTAGCAAAATGTTTCCCAATATTAATTCTACATTCTATATAAAGCGCTGGCATTATGGTTCAAGTTTAGTCCTGACTGAGTTGATCTAAAATCAACTGTCTGGCTTGTTTCTCTACATAAAATTATTGTTAATTAAACCCTAGTATAGACTAGAAAAGAAAGAATAGGATCAATGAATATAAAAACAAATTATACTAATATAATAAATATATGTAGAATACGAATAACATAACCAATATGATCCAATGTAATAAAATATAGAACTATAATAAAAGATTTTGATTCTTCTGACCGAGCATACAAGAGGTTATATTATACTTAAGAAATCGAGTTAAGTCCGATTAATAGTATATCATCTTTGTAATGTAAAAAACATATTTTATTTCGTTTTGAGTGGAAAAATTTTAATTCCGCTTGCTTTTTATATCCATGAAATAAATATATCATGTTGTTTAGTCTTTGATAAATTTTCTCCTTCATATTTCTTGCTTTAAGTCTATATAATCTTATTTGAGTAATCGTATTTTCAATAATTGGGTCAATGTTAATGTGCTTTTTTTCTAGGCAAGTTATTCTTTTAGTATGTAGCCAGCATAAAATAGATTTGACACTCTAAGCGGTTGTTAGTGGTTTAACAATAGAATATAATCAATTTATTGTTTTTATTAAATTCATTTTTAATTAATTATCTAATAATAATTTTACTGTTTTAAATTATTTGCTTCTCAACAGTAGTATCCAAATAGTAATGCATTAATGAATTTTGGATTTTTAACTTCGCTTCATCAATATAAGAACTTGGGGCTTCTGAGTTAAATTCATCCAAAGATCGCGTATTCTTGAATGATTATAAACCTGTGATGGCCTTATCAAGTTTAATTTTTAATGCTCAACTACTAAATTTTCTTGTTAAGAAATAATTAATTATTTAATCTAAACTTTAATTATGATGTAATTCCTAGCAATAACAATATTTGGAAAGTATTTGATTCAAATAATATAGAATTTTAATCGTAGAAGGAATAACTTGTTGTAAATAAGACATTCAAGATCAAGAGATAAAATTTGATTATAATTAAGATTAAGTCTGGAATACAGAATTCACATCAGATTAATCTGATATTGATGGTGAGTTCAATTTACTTGTTTTAACTTAATAATAATCATTTTACAAGTTTTCGGTTATATAAATATAAAATGGATACTAATGTGTTATTTCTGATCATCAAGAATAAATAATAGATGTATTACAAATGAATGTTGGTGATTTTCATCAAATTTTTCTTCAGCTTGTATCTTTTAAAGTTGAATTGATTTGGTATGCAGACTTCAAAATTATTTATTAAAAATCTCTTTTATTTTTGGCAAATGAAGATATTTTAATAAAAAACTAAGAAAAAAAATTATGTTGGTAACTTATCCAACTTAAAGATATAAATAATCATCTTTCAAATTGTGAAAAATCTTTTAATGTTGTTATTTAAATGAATCCTTTATTTCACGCATCATCTTATGATAATTTTAATAACAATTATTATCTAATTTAGTTTTGGTTAAAAGTATAAAATTTGAAAGATTGCATTTTTTCGTTAGTTTTACAAGGGGATATTAATAATATAAATGCGTTAATATCAGAAAACGAAGCTATATTCTTTTTAGATAATATCAAGCATTCAATTTTTGAACAATTGCATGATTGGAATTACTTCTAACTAAGTTATAGAAGAAGTAAATAAATATTTATGTATCAAAGCAAGAATAATCATAAACTATTTAATATTCAACAACAATTTTAATATATCACATTTCTTATCTCAAATGGACATTTATTTAGTTTGACAATTCATTTAAAATAATCTATTGTTACCATCATATGTCCTCCTGGGTGCTAACTATGTGATGAAAACGGATAATGTCTATTATGCGATCATTATCTGTCGTTGATAGAAGGATTTTGTGAATGCTTAGTTTATTTATTTGAACCATTAATTGAATGTTATGTTAAACTCGACTATGAAGTTTAAAATTTATTAAAAGATTCATAAATTAGACCCATTTGGTAATTATTTAATCCTTATAATTAGTCCATCTTATAATGGATAAGAATGCCCATAATGTTAAAATAGACTAAAATAAGAATCCTACAGTTATTGTTTATATAAAACAAATATTCATTTTCAAAATTCTGAAGTAGAATTAGAGGAAAATTTTTATTTTTTACTTATACCAGATATATATTAATAATTTTCATTTCCTACTTTAGCATAATTTATTTTGTTATAATTTAGACTAAATATCATTTTAATTAGTGAGAGTAAATATGATATTTATTAAATTGGTTTGTTATATGATTAATCAATCATATGTGAGAAAGATTATAGCTTTTAAAAACGGTGCAAATAGAATTAGAGAAATTGTTAGATTCAAAAAGACGAAAAATTGTGCTACCTCTGTAAGGAATTTTATTTCAATTACAAAGGATAATGTAAAAGATGCCCGATTAAGTGTGTATATTGCTAATTATTAAAACGACAGTTAATTTGTTTAAAGTGTGTTAAAACTCAAT
>VMTU01000333.1:0-34086 GCA_016759055.1 Paramecium bursaria
AACCTTTTTCTAGATCCAATCATAGAGATCAAAATCAAAGATTAATTAACTTCGTACTCGTCCTTCATATATTTGAATGTCTAAGTTGATATTGAATGTTTTTGAAATTATGAAAGTAATTGGGAGTGAACCCAAATCGAAGAGTAATTAATCCCATAGTTTGATCCACTATTTGGAAGTAGGAAAGGTTTGCAATAAATGTCTATACTATGTAACATCACCCACATATTCGACTAAACCGCTTAATATGTCTTTACCTTTGACTTTTTGCAATAGTCCTACATTAGGATTCAACTAAACCATTATTTTCGAGTTCTTACTTGTTGGATTATTTTTTCAGCTCCTATGGTTCTTTTTGCTACTTCATTTGGTATAATATTCATTTTAACATGTTCTTAAGCTAAAAGCTCAAAACACATCTCAGTGAATATACATAACCTGACAAATGTTTCAAATTTATCATTGAATTCAATGAAAAGCTTATATGCTTGCTAAATCTATGAGCAGAACTCTCTAAATGTTAACAAATCAAACTACGGCAACGGGATCTTCTACCTAACAGCAACATCTAACACAACCCTAACAGCATCAATAAATGGTTTGTAATAACACAAACTCTCCCTCTATATTATCTATCCTAAATCAACCTCATTCTATTAGATTTGATCTCCTCTATTTCGCACTATTAAACTTGGCTTATCTAAAATTTATAATTTAAAACTCTCTTCAACCACCTGAACATACATATCTACACCAGTCTTATCCTCAAGTGAAGCTATTATGAATATCTATTTATCCTGATGATAGAATTCTTAAAACGCATTCCCACCAGTTAGAAAATTAGAAATCTTCTTCAACTGAACAATATCGCCATAAAAAAATATTTTAAAGGTAACTGTAGAATCTGAACAATAGTAAGATACTTTCTAACCAAGTTCTTAATTAAAATTGTATCTTTTTTTCTCTCTGAATTGTTGTAATAAACCCCTAAAAGCCCTTTATTTTATAAAATACTCAGTCAACATTTTGTCATCTTCTTCTTTCGATAATCGGAAATCAGATAAAAATTTAAGGATTGCCTACTTTTCATATGCATAAATTAAGTTTATAAATCGATCATTATTAGGTTTAGCTATTTTTTAAGATTTGATTGGTTATTTTATAATTTGCAGAGATGGTTTCTTTATTAAGATAGGCTATTTTTCAACAACCTCAACCTCAACAACTTCTCCTTCCTCAATTGGTTCATTCTAAGGTGTTTATTAATTTTGAAAATCCTCAAAATATATCAATTTAAAGTCTCCTCTTTTATTTAATATATGGTCAATCTATTGTTTGTTAGTTAAATGAGTGTTCTTGATTAGTTTATAAATATTCTATATCTCCTATTAGAATTTTTCTAATGATTATGTCCTAATTATGTCTTGGTCTTCTTCAGTTTCACCTCTTTAGATATAGACATTTTTTTTATTTATCTCCTTATATTTATCTTGGTTTATTTATAATAGTAAGAATAGTGATTAATAGAAGTTAATGTTTTAGGAGAACATATTTTTCAGTTTTTCTAAGTTGTTTGCTATTGAGTATTCTTGAAATTGTGAGACAAATTAATATTCTTGGGTGTTATAAAATTGTTTCCCATACTTGAATTGATTGATGATTGCGATGAATTCATATAATTTTAACTACTAAACATGAGGTATTTCATCATTAGTGTTTGGTAAGATAGTTAAGAAACTTAAGTATTGGTATTATAGGAATTCAGGAAAATTTAGAACCCATGAATCTTATTCATCGTATTGTAAATCTTAGTAAATTTGAACTATTCTTGAGAGTGTTGAATTTATTTTCTTCTTGATCTCAACTAAATTAGTTCTTGCTCTGTCATATGTTTTTTAGTCTATAAACTCTTCTGGCCACTCATACTTAATTAGTTTGAAATATGAGTATAAATAAAACCTCGCTGAATAAAAAAATAATAAATTAACTACCGATAAGTTCCAATATACCGATGAGTTGGTGGGATATATCATTTGATGCTTCGACAAGCAAAAGATCATTTTTGATCGCTCTATACTTGTCTTGTGCATATTCAAAAACATCCAAATATGAGTGCTCCTCATTTACAACTATCTCGTTTAATCTGTGCAAGCACTTCATGATTCCCTTATAACTTCTCAACTCCTTAATATCCTTTCCCTAATTTGATCTGGTGTGAGAGGTTATGAATAGGGATATGTCAAATTCACCATTAGTGGTTTCGAACTTATCAGAACCTCGCAACAAATGCTCCCTAACCTATTTATAATCATCACCAGTAGCCATAGAGTCAGTAAATGCGTAACCCGTCCAATCACTATTCCTATTACTTTTCTAATTAAAAGTGAATTAAGGAACAAATTTATCTTCCTATTTTTTTAATATTTCTTCTTATTGAGTCTTCTCCTAGGCCTGTCTTCGTAATTCCTACAATTTGCTCTTGATATTGGTTATATATTTTCCCGATTCGTCTCTTTCTGTAATTTTTGCCGCATCTCTAGGTATAGTGGGATCATTTTTTCTTAACTCGAAAGTAACCATTCTTAAACCACCTTTAGAAATCTGAAATGGAGGTTTCTTTACTTAAAACTATTCACCAGGTTCATTTTCTTGATAATCATAATTATCACTATCTTAATCTTCTTCTTCCTCTTAATATTGATTTGAATAAGCATTCTGATCATAATCTTAATACTAATCATAATCCTAATCCTCCTCTGCATCATCCTCATAATAATCGCCCTCATCTTGTTCATAATCATCTTAATATTCGTCTTGAAATTCATCTTCATCATTTTCTATTTCCATAGGTTGTTTGGGCCTTCTACCATAAACCTCTTATTATTCAGCCTTAAATCTTGAATTACTTTAATAAGTTTAAGTGTTTTTTTAATTGCTTTTCTATTTTGATTTACTTTGTACAATTTCATAATCATCATCTTCAGGTTCTTCTATATAGTCTTAATCATCATATTCATCCTCAAATTCTTCTTCATATTCCTCATTTTCATTTTCATAATCATCATCTTAAAATTCCTCGTAATCCTCCTATTGAGATTCATCCTAAGTATATCTATCTTATTCATTTTATTTAGATTTGAATTATGGCTTATTAGATTTCTATTCTTTTTTCAAAGTTTGCATTTATGATTTCGGAATTATTTGGATTTGCTTTAGAGGTTCCTTTTATTCAACTTTCTCAGGCTTGTGAATTGAATTGTTTTCTTTTTTAATTCCATAGCCTTATGGGATGAGTTGTTTACTAAATCTGCTTATATGAGGAGTTTTTTTTGGGCTGATCTTCTTTGGTTTACTGTGTCGTAGCTTAATCATGTTGGCGAACTTATTGGTCTCTTATTTCTTTTCTTCTTTCAGCATGGTTGTGGGTGTAGCATCTCCTAATATTGGATCTCGATACATGATATTTAAAATAAATTATGTAAGATTAGATTATAAACATATCCAAGAATGTCATCGATATGGTTAAGATTAAGGTGCATCTGGATGAGCATTTTTATATATTTTCACGATTTTTGATCAGTAGAATGCTTACATTAAGCAAGGTGAAGAAATTGGATGCAATACAAATTGCTAAGGATATCAAGAAATAATTGATTGAGCGTAATTAGTTAGATGTTAGTTCGAAGGAATTGGAGATACTAATATTTGAGACGATGACGAAATTTAAATATGAAAATAGCATCTAAAAATATCAGATGGTCTCAAAGTAATTTTTACTTAATCCAATAGTTTCTATCGTAAACGAACTCCGATGATTATTATAATATTTGGAGCACCATGCATAGGAAAATCATTGTTAGCAAACAATCTGGCAGAAAGATTAAACATTTCGAATGTGTTACAGACTGACATAGTTGCTATGGTGATGAGGAGTATGGAACAATTAAGTGACGATGATGATAATGATAAGGTTGTTTCTATACTATATAGCATTGTCGAATAATCCGAAGAGGAGTGTAAACAGATATATTGAAATGTTTGAGTGAAGGAAAGGCAGTAATAATTGAAGGACTTGGTGCTTAGCCAGATCACTATTTACGTTCTAATGGAACTAAATATGGGGAAGAGTTAATACAATCTTATATATCAGGAGCAGTTAAATTGAAGAAAAGTTAAAGACGTGATTTGACTTTATTCAATAATGAAGAGAATTTAAATGGATAAGTAAGCATTATATATCCTCCACCGATTGAGTAGATAGAATTCAAAATGCAGAAAGAATTAGAGCAAATTGTAAACAACTATTATTATGAAGGATTAAAGTAAATCGATGATAATAGGTTTCTTGCCGATAATAAATCGATCCGATCATTTATACAATATTGAGAATAATTTAGGGAAAAAATTCCCTAAGGAAGAAGTGGAATAGCGTATTTTGAAGTATTAAGGGATGTAACAACACTTGTTAGACTAACGCTCGAAATGTATAGTTTTACCAATAAATTTACATAATTTAGAGGAGACATTAGTATTTTTATGAATAATTAATAGGATTCTATGCATGATATAATTTTATAAAAGATACTTGCATCATAATGATATCATAATTTTAATTTCATTTGACTACAATTTTTAGCAATAGATATTAATTAGTATTTTTATGTTAATCCTTGTTTCTGTAATTTAACATTTCTAGACAATACAATATGCGATAAGTTGATCTTCTCATTCAATTTTTACTTCTCCTGTTCATATTAAGAGTTGGAAAGTTTTAATGACTTGCCACACATCATCAAAGGGATTGATTCATTAACTCTGTAATTGCCCTAAGATGTAATTAAGTACTGTCTTGATAAATGAGTCATATTTTTAGCAGAGCCAATTGAATGTCTGTCTATGTTATCCTTTTCAGTCAAATAACCATCTTAAAAAGTATATGATTATCTGGATTCATCTTGTCTGCTGAATCTGCCTCCTCTTAGTGACCTACTTTTAGTTTATGGTCTCTAAAATATGTTGGTTGTTGATTTTTTGTGAAATGTAGGATGTATGTGATAGATATATTTCAATATTCTCTTTCCCAACATATTATTTTATTCTTAAATCTGTTTATTTAGTTTATCAAATCTAAAGAAGAGAATCTCTTGAGTAGTTTCTATGGGGATGAATACATTCTTTACTTTAGTTATGACATAGCTCTTAAAGAATGCACCGCTATATACATCCTTACTTAAGTCTTCTAAATTTAGAATATCATAGGGGTCTTGTTTGATGTCACTCTAATCAACTAGGTAGTAATTTAAGTGTATGTGATTAAGTTAATCTACATTATTGAGAGCATCTTAGCAAAACTTTTCATTCTTATTTGTGATTTAGTCAAACATTTAGGCAACATAGTCATGTCTGGGAGTATTTTTAATCAGAGTTTCCATCTGTTTGAACATCTTTTCCTTCTATATATTTTAAAATATTTGAATGATCTATTAACAGGACTTTTCTGGATTGCTGGCAATCTTAAATAATACATTTCTCGGAGTTGGTACCAATTATTTCTTTTAACTATATAATGGAAAATATAGCTATTATAAAGTGTTCATACTTGCAACTTCGAATAATAGTAACCTTGTATCTTTATATATCGTTTTACAAGTTTTAAAAGCATTTTCCTTGGTTCATTATACTATTGTAAAGCCTTCTATTCCAATTGCAATCTCCTCTATTCAACCTTCAATAACTTGTATTGTATTCCCTATACTATTTTCAACTTCTCTGTCATATTCAAATAAAATATTTGCGCCTCAATCACTTGAAGCTGAAATATATATTCCTCCCTACTTGCTAAACATAGTATAATTAAATCCATTATGATAATATAAATAGTTAAATATATATAACAAAAATTCATTCAAACTTTGAAACAGCTAGTTCCTCTGAAGAATCTAGTTGTTATTTCATATCTTCAATTATGCCACCACCAGAGGAATTTCTATGTGACTATTCAGGCACATCTATCTATTCCTCAATTTCATAAGGATGCTCATTCTGAGGCTGATGAAACTATTGACTGCTTATATAAAAATATTCTGTAGCCTAATGTCCTGATAATTATGAAACTAACTTGTGATTCATAGATGAAACACCAAGGGGTTTCTAAAAAGTACTTGAAAACCTTCCATATTTTGTTTAATAATCAGTTTCGTTATCCTTATCTTTATAACCTGTAAATTGAGAACACTTGAATGATTCATGATCTTGCTTCTCCTCGGGAGTTTTAGGACCGACACTAGCTTAACTATTCTTAATGTCTTAAGTATGCCTTATGAAAGAATTTACAGCTTTCTTAGAGTATATTTTATTTGGTGGAGTAGTATTCTTTTAGAATAATGGAGGTTTCTTAGGCTGTATTTCTGCAATAACCTACAAACCCGTTGCTATCTTGATAGTCTTCTCTAAAGTATGTTATGACGGTTATCGTCTATTAGATATAGGAGGCATTCTTTTGATAGGAACACTCTTTCTATTTTAATTGATCTAATCTCCTTCCGATATTTCAGTAACAGTTGATTTCCTTCTCAAGGCAGGTTTCCTTTAGTCCTTCTTTTCAGTCTATGCCCTCATTGAAGCAGGTAAAAGTTCATTTATTCTTTTATCTGAAATCTTCTATACTAAACAAAAACCATCGCTATATAATTATTTATATTATACTTAATAAGGTCGTTAGTAGCTTCATATATTTTCCTTAATTTAGCTGATGAATTTATGTATAAATGTTATAATTAAAATTCTCCTGGACTGAACAAGCTATCTAAATCAAAACACAAACTAATCCATTTCTTGGTTAGAACAAATGCACTTGAGATATTCACTTCTTCTGGAGTCTTCTAGTATAGAATTTTAGGACTCACTTATAATCTAACTATCTAATTATATAATATTTAATTACTTGTCCATCATGAATAGATTCCATTTATAGTTTTAGTTTTTCAAACAAGTATATCTGTATATGTAATTTATTAGCTCTAAATTATGAATCTTTTTATAAATAATTGAATGGAATGGCAGATGATATCTTCAATATGTAGCCTATTGTGATAATTGTTATTAATACATTTCTGCTGTTTGTCAAATATAACATTAGGTTGCCGTGCTGTTGACTCAAATATTGTTTGCCCATTTTATATTTTAGGAAGCTGAATTTGCATTATATTAATTAAAAATGAATAGGATTATGGATGGTAAAATTATATTATAAATTAGATGTTATGCTTCAAAACCCCTACATAAAGGAGAAACATTTGAATAATAAATCATTCCTGTCATACTTATTTCCATCGTTTAGATTTAAAAGCTTTAACTTTATATTTTGTTCCTTTTTGAGTATTTACTATGTCGCTAATTTGATCCTAACATCAAAAGAGGCATCATTTAAGGGGTGTGTTAGTTACAATATGGGAGCAATTTTTACATCGGACATACAGCATAGATGTATTCAATAAATAAAATAGATTAGTTTTATAGATTCCTATCATCAATTTTTCTATTTTCAGGAATTATCAATTTTCTGTGCACTCTCATAACAATACTGATGTTTGGATTCGAGTTTGAGAAAATCTAAGATTGGAAAGTCATTATTCACTATTTAAATGGAGGATTCTTTGGAGGATTGTTAACGGCAGTAGGTTATCCCTTGAATGTCACAGTATGCAATCAAGGAATAACATTTATGCTTATATTTTATAAGATATTTGACTAATATAGCTCATATTAAAGATTGAACGAGTAGAAACTCATGATAGCAATACTAGTTATTATGATTGCATCCAACCTATTCTGTTTAATAAGTTCTAATTAATTGAATGTTGCTGCAGCATCTGGAGGAGCTATATATGGTATGCTGATTTGGATGTATTATGGGAAATAGGAATAAAATAAGATAAAGTTGGGAACTAGAGTGATCGGGCTTTCATACATATTCTTAATGTTTTCGCTCCTCTATGGAATTGAGAGAAAAGATATTGATATATCAAAATTTTGTTGAAAATCACATTTAAGTTTTATTTTTCAATATTTTCAAATTCTAGTAAATTCTAAATGAGAAAGAGTTGTCGGCCTGCTTAATCTCGTCGTGTTCTCCTAAGGCTAGTAGTATTCTCTTTTCAACTACCAAAGATTGGTCAACTTAAAAGTTAAGTTATTATTATAGAGATTCTTAAAAGGTGATAGTAAATTATATAAGATTCATATTAGAGATTTCCACTTCAGGTATTTCTATATCAATTATTAGTTTCTCTGTCATGCTATTTAATTTGGATAAAATAATTTTAAGCAATAAATGGAGCAATAGTTAAATATCTGTGTGTAGCACTACGTTAGTATCAACATGACTAAATGCAAGTCCAATCGTATTCTCTTTGCAGTATGGCAATATCTGTTATTTAAGCATAAATAGTAGTTCAATTAGTTTCATCTTTTAAATTTGTGGAAAAAATTGTTGATAATTACTATACATGATAGTTAGGAACTCTTATATTGAATATAGTTGATAAAATGCTAAATTTCGAACTAACTTGTCTGTGCTTTTCTCTATTTATATATAATGCGGAATAATGATTCTCTTGAAGATCTTGATAAAACTATAAATCTGATCTTGCAATTATTTTATATTTTTGTTAAGTTTCTTGATTTCTTCATCCTTCTCATTACTTTAGAAGAGTAGTATAATTTTCTTGTTTCCTGTTTCGATTGTTTAGAATAGTTTCACTCTATATAACATAGAGCTAACATTAACATTCATGAGTTCTTTGCATTTGTGTTTTGTCTTTCTAGTCAGAAATCCATAGACTAGATTCTCTAGATTGTTGATTGCTTGACCTATGACTGATGATTTCCTATGAGACTAAACTATAGAATTTCTAAGAAATTGCACAAGATCTTTTGAATTCTTGATTCTGAATGCGGTAGGAATTTTTTCAGACCTTTCTAGAACAAGTTGATTCTTTTTTATGTTGAGACTTATTTTTAATACCTAGATGGAGAAGGCATCAATTATGGACCTTTGCCATTTTTAATCCCGCTCTTTGAGTAGGTAAAATTCTCTTTTCATATACTCTTATGAATAGTACGACAATGACATCAAAATTATTGCTAGCAATAGCATAATTTGGTATGCGGAAAACACACCATCTCTGACTGTTACTATAAATATCATAGATAGAAAGTTGAATATGATAATGAGGAGGTTGAGGGTAAAATTTGTAGTTAGTAGTAAACTAAATTGGACTAATGCCACTGTCATTCCAGCCATAAAGTCGATGGTAGGCATTATTCTGAATAATATTACTATGTCAAAACTGATCCCTATAAGCAAATTAAATAGTGGAAGTATATAATTGAAGAGATGTCTTTTTTTTTATAAAAATTAATAGGTAGCAAAAAATAATAGCGGTATGCTTAAACATCCATATTTAGCTAAGCCCAATCCTATGGGAGAGAAGAATTCTACAATAAATACTAAAAGTGCACTAATGGAACCAAAATAACAAACTCGTTCATAAAAGAACAACAACATCCCCTACTAATCATTATAATATTATTGTTATTTTTTAACACTGTCGAAGTTTAGTGTATATCGATTCATTTGTTTTTGTTATTTTTTTTTTTAAGTTTAATAATAATATAAAAAATATTAACTCATTTTGTAATGTCTTAATAGAAAAGAAACTAGAAATGAGACCATAAGTAATCATTATTCTGTTAAAATGATCGATAAGGTCCGATATTTGTCAATATCTTTTCATAAAGGTAATGTCTCTCACCTTCAATCCTTAACTCTGTAAATGAAATATCACTCTTCTTAATTTAGATTTCAATACAAATATAATCGATATGATCCACGTTAATGTGTTAAAAGTGGATTTCTATCTGATTTATGGATTATTTAAGGTCTTCCATGTATGAGAGAAAATCAACTAATAGATGAATAATTCTAAATTTGTCATTTACAACATTTGTTTTCTCACTTGTTATGGAGAAATGAATATCCTTCAGTTCAAAGCTCTTCTAAAATATGTAGTTAATCTATTTGGTTATTGAAATCAAGTTAAATTATTGATTGACTACCTTCAGAGTATCATTTATGATAGAATGAGTATAATAGGAACTTAGCGAGTGTATCAGTTTTTTGTACATTGAGGCTATAAGATGTTCTTATATCGGGTGAGAAAACTATTATAATTGGTTCCATATCCTAATGCAATCAACTAGATGAGTTCTGAATGATTTCTCATATGTATTGACCAATTATTCTTATTAATAAAGGTTTTTCTAGATTACCTTCTTTTGTTTATAGTCTTTTCTCTCTTGTCGTAATAGAATCGCTTTGATTTCTGTGAATTAGACTATAAGGTACAACCTCAGTATGTAATACTTATCTCCGTGTCTGCCCTTAATCGTAGTAACCTGATTTAGATATCGTTATTTTTCAAAATCAAAATGTAATAATTCAAGCAAGTACTACTCCAAATTCTTGGAATGAAAATCTAGTACTTTAGAGGTCCCTTAATTTATGGTGTTTATCTATAATTTCCTTATAAACTCTGTAAATTTGTTCTAATCTTTCATAGTTGGATCATTGTCGATGTCACTGTTTTTTTCAAGTTACAGTTTATTTAGTTGATTGTTGAACCCTACTTTGCATATATCGATTTGGAATGCCTTGAGGAGTGATTGTGACTGTTGTTTGTGTTCTCTCTGCAATTAATAATGTTGTCTTCTAGAAAGTTCCTAATAGTAATAGGAGATACAATTTAAACACACGGCTAAAATTTTATATTTTTAAGTTACCTAATATGAACATGATTTGAAACGAGTTGAATTCTTAGTTCTTGTACACGAATATGATAAGTTATGTAGTCATGTTGAAAAGGATAATTATGATATTTATCAAAAAGTCTGGGGTGAGTAAAAAACTAAATTGGATCATTACTATGGTTTATGCTGCGAGTATATTGATATTTTAAATGAGGTCAAAGGCGATAACTATGTTAAAAATTACTCCAAATGAAAGGCAAAAGCAGGGTAGGAGGAAATTTGATAAATTAGGTTATCTTTTTACTAATACATAGCTGATATAGAAGGTTAAGGGTAATAGGGGTAAAAAGTGGCTTATGAAAAATAATTGAGTTGGGATAAAGAATTCGAGGGTGAATATGATTAATGCACTTAGTGATCCTGCTATACAGACTCGTTTGTAGAAGTCTAATACCATGGGGAACCTGTCCTTGAAGTGCTGATCTGCGATGACATTAGATTAAAATCTAAGTGTATATTTATTCATTAAAATGATAAATTGTATGATTGTATATTAAAATTTTTTATTTCGAAATTCAATGGTAAATATATACATTAAACTATAGGATTACCCTGAGAGAGCACAGCCATTAGCAAATGAGGAATAGGAAGGAACAATATACGAATTATTGTAATAGGCGGCTGCTTTGAAACAAATCAAGAAGGGTGCTAATGAGGCAACTAAAACATTAAATTAAGGAATTGCAGAATTGATTGTTAGAGCAGCTGATACCACACCATTAGAGATAGTATTGCATTTGCCATTATTATGTGAGGATAAAGTATTTTATATTATAATATACCATATGTATTTGTCAGATCAAAGGTCGAATTAGGAAGATAATGCGGAACCAGTAGAAATGGTGTTGCTGTAGCCATCACCAAGTAGTAGGACTCAAAATTAATGATAGCATGAAATATCATAAGGATTTATGTTAAAGAATGTAAATTAACTAAGAGGCTGAATGAATATTCATATAAAATATTTATTAGTTGAAAATTATTTAGAGATTTCCTTCCTCATCATAAATCGAGGAAATATGCTTCTCTCTCTCTCAAGTTCCATTTCAGAAAAATTAGATCTTACATAACTCTAACTTACTTTCTTTCTTTCAGTCAATGCTTAATAAATGTCGTGTGAATAAACTCTCTACATAACAAATGAGTTATTTATCACTATCTTATTCCTTCTACATACTGTAGGCTTCGAAAATGTCATTTAACAAATATCATGAATCTTTGGTTCAAATAGTCGTCTAGGAGGTGACGCATTTACCTTCCTGTACCTAAAATTCATAAAATATATAAAAAAAAAACAAATAAAAAAATAAATTCATACATTTGATAATTTATTTTATAAATTATATGTTGTATAGAGTGTTTTTAGGACTCAGTTTTGTCTCACTATTCACACACTTCTTCTATACGATCGAGTATGTGGAGAATTGTAATGGAAAACAATAAAATGGAGTATGTATAAAAGGGATACTAAGTTGTGATCAAGGTTTCATTATGACTGTTCATAAAGGGAAGCAATTGTGTGTTGTAGATAGAACCATTAACCAATTATTTGAGAGATAATTAGAAGTAAATTATATATTATTACATAAAAAGAAAAAATTGTTTGTTTAGACCTGAAACGAGATTATAACCTTGTCTACTCATATAAATATTTCAACGTATTTTCTGTAATTATAGTAGTTCTTATTTGTTTAAGTGTTTGGATATTAGTAGTTTTATCTTCATGATATTTTAAATGATGTTTATTTTTAGGAATAGTTGAATTTTAGATACATAATGCCTAAGGATCTACCATATTAATACTAAGTATAATTACTTAATATAAATGATGATTCAGAATACTTTATTTACTCAAATGAATCGAGAATAGGATATATGTGCTAAACTAAATTACTATTTAAATACTACATATACAACATTCTTATCATTATGGTGTCTATCATTCAATTGATTTATTTGTACTTTAAATTGAAAAGATATCATATGCAGTATAGGTTGGCAAGGAAGATATTTGATGATTGGAGATCAACTTTAGAATAATCTGATGGTTATCTTCAAATTAAGGAGAGGAAGAGAATGGTTAGGAACATCCATGGACATCTAGTGGATGAACAGTTTTGGAGATATGTTGATAGTATGAGAAAGGAGGCTAATATCAAAAAGGGTTAGGATTATTGGATTTATGAATGAATATTATTAAATTATCTCATTTCTATAATGGTAAAACATCCTTATCAATTTTAACCTCACCATCAAGTAATGTGTATTTGAATGCTACTAATGAATGTTGTTTGAATTCTAATATGATAAATGATGGGATGGATTATTGTCCTGGTGTGAATCCTCCTGTTGCTGATCCAGGACTGATGATATATTTCTTGTCAACAGTTGATACTTTTGCTACATTTGAGTTTCCTACTATCAATACATCACCATCTTACTCTCTCAAAAATCCATACAAAGTTTCATCATCACTCCAAGGGACGACCTATTGAAAATAATATGAATTGTACTTGATGTCCATGCACTAAGACTAATTTCCATGCACCAATTTGGATGGTTTTGACTTCTTATAAGTCTTTCTACTCATCAAAGTCGCCCTTAACAAAATGACTATTTCCGGATAATGTCTTAATCCAATCTGTGGTCTCTCTGCATCCTGTATTTCCAGTACAGAACACATATTACACCTTGTTAGGGACTAACAACTCCTTAAATTATTCAGGAAGGTCAAATGCTCTGTTAGGAATGTTGAAGTCACCAATCACTAATCCTAATTCTCCGAATTCCTCATCATATTATTCGTCAGCCATTTTTTTTATTTTAAATATATTTTATATTATATATAGAATCATGTCATTAGAATGTAAAGATGATCATATTATTTGATATTGAGGATATGTATCCTTTCTAAAAAGGTAACTTAAATTTACAGACACTCAGAAAATGGTAGCATAAATTTTTGTGTATATCAAAAATACTAATTTATTTATATATTATTATTTTTAAATATGAGACCTAAGTGCAATCAAAATTGGAACGATTCTCAAACATAGATCAAGATTCTATTCAAGCACAGTAGTGAATTGGAGATTAAGTATGAAGTTATGAGTGGAAAAAAGGTTGACGTAGGCTAGATTATAGCATCTTATTTATTTGAATAATAATAGCGAAGCATTAAAGCTTAGATAGAGGGAATTATAGTATGGAATACTCCTGGTTAACAATATTTATATGACTAGATAGATAGTTTTCAATAAATTGGAGTTATTTATAAAAATGAGGTAGAAGCGATATTGGATGATAATAAATAGTTGTAGGAGGAAGTATCAATAACTTCAACTCATCCATCACCACTACTAGTCAAACTAAATTTTTTAGATTTGTGCAATGAGAGGCGACATCAGATCAGGGTGAAAAAATGGAAGGTTAAAGTTGGCGATCTAATTTTAACTAATCAATTCATAGGATTTGTATATGATAATGATGAAACACTAGAATTGGTTTCCTAGGTATATGGTTTAGTTGAGTATTTGGCAGATGTTGAAAAGGATTATACACAAACTGACATTTTAGTGACGGTGATCCCTAAAGAAAAGTTATGTAAACATATTCGAATAGAGAGGGGATTTTGTGTGTATTGCAATGAAAAAATCATCCAATAGAAAGAGAATCAGTTTCCTGATGCCATTTTAGATGATGATACGGCTAAGAAAATATCTATGGATTTAGTTAATAATATAATTAATGTGAAGAAGAAATTAATAATGGTGTTGGATTTGGATTAGACCATACTACATGCAATTAAGATCTATGGGGAATTCTAATAAGCAAACTTCATTAATACTATTAATTCACAACAAAGTGGTCCGTTTAATAGTTTTAAATAATTGTAATAAAATATTGAGGAATTTTATTTGGAATTGCAGTGTGATAAGGATTCGAAATTCATTATTAAACTTAGACCTTATTTTGAACAGTTCTTTGTTAATCTTATTCCTTTATACGAAATCTATATTTATACTAAGGCCAGTAGAGGATATGCTGAGTTCATACTAAATAGCATCTCTAATGCCCTTTATTAGGTCATACCTGAATAATTTCCATACTTCCATAAGAATCGAATTATATCAAGGGATGATACTGTAGTTTAAAATTAGAAGTCTCTAGATAGAATCTTCTTTCCTGGAGTGGCTGACAAATATATGGTAATCTTAGATGATAATTAATTAATGTGGACTTAATTTAAAGATAACTTAATCTATACTAGGCCATTTAATTATTTCAAGGAGGGCACGGGCGGTAAAGATATATAAGGAATAGCATTAGATATAGAAAAAAATGTCTAAATTATAAACTTCTATGATTTTTGGTTATTGAGTGTCACTAAGACATTGAAAAATATATCATAGTAGTTTTGGAAGTAAGTCAAAGAGAGTAAGAATGGTAATAGCATATTAGAATATGAATAGGATTTGCCAAATTAGAAGAAAATATAAATAGAAAATGAGGTAGTTTCTAATTTCAATATTTAAGATGTGAACATAATCACAAACAGTAACATAAGTGTTATAAATATTCATTAGTAACTGAAGAGCTAAATACTGAAAGGCTATGTGGTGTATTTTGCTATAGCTAAAAAGTATCCTAAAAAAATTATAGAAGAGCTTGAGAGTTGTAAGTAGAAAATAAAATCTATGGGTGGTTCATATGTAGTGGATTTCAGAGACTTGGATTATCGTTAGCCTAATAGGTTTGTGATTACTTATGAGAGACCACCAATCGAGAGCATTAAAACTGCGATAGAGAAGGGAATTCCACTAGTCCACTATAAATGGATTGAAGATTGTGAAAGCTATATGGAGACACTTGATTTCAGGTTATATACTGAATAAAAAGACTATAATGATGAATAATTGAGAGACTCATTCCTTAAACCATTATGCTTTGATTTATATAAAAATTTATGATTTTATGATATTCTGTTTCTATTCCATCTTAATATTGTTTTTTAGGAATTATATAATATGTTATAAACATTACATATTAAAAAATTATTTCAATCATCATATAACTAAGCAATTTATCCACCTTTTACAACTAGTAAAATAACCTCATCTTGGATGAAATAATATGCTAAATTAATAACTGGATTCAAAGGCTCCTCTTCTAGTAAGGCACATATTGAAAATGCTAATTTAAGTTTCGTGTGTTATATAACAATTTCAACAGGTCCATAAATAAAAATTATTAGTCCAATCAAAATGATTATAAATAGAATTTAGTTGGTATTAGACCTAATTTATAATAAAATTTACATATTTATGATAATGTTTACAAATAATATTCCTAAATTGAGAATAATTGTTATTGTATATCCAATAATCTTAAGAATTTTGGGACCGGTGAAGAATCCTTCAAAAATCTTACCCACTATTTCAAATATGAGTGCAACAAAAAAGGTAACTGGGATAGGTAGGTATGATTGATTCAATACATCATTAAATAAGTTCAGAATAGTTATTATCACATTTATATTGAGAGTTAAGATTAGTATTTGTTCAAATTATGAAATATGAGTGTAGCTGACATAAAATATTCTAGTAACTTGATGCAAATATTTAATATTCTATTTTAATAAAGCTGTTGACATTACTGGCTTCTATGTTAATCCAATCTCGTGATTAAGCATCTATTGATTGTATTTTTCCCTAATCTCTGATAGTATTAATTTATTTTTGCTGAATCTTGTTAATATTAACAGAATTATGAATATAACAACGATGGATACATTGTAATTTGAACCCAAATCAATCAATTCTTATAATCTATCATGTTCATTCGTTTTTTGATTTTAATTTATAGTAATATTAGTAGTATTAATAATCATGAGGGTAATAGGATTTAATTGACTGCACTAACATGAAAAAGCCATATTTCCATGTTTATCCAAATAATTCGAAGTGACACATTCATCTGTTCTCCATAAATTATCTCTAAAGTTAGCGCACACTATGGAGTAATTACTGTTAGGTTGATATAAGTTTGAGTTATTACAAGGTTTAAGGTTGAAATCGAAATTATAATTAAGACTTCCTTAATATATGTAATTAACCTAAATTGTAGAGTTACCATTTTCCACATAAATAAATGGGTCGTATAATTAATTTTCAAATTAAAGCAGAATTTATTCATATTTAAATGAACTAGTTATATTTTGCTTTATTAATTACGAAGATGGATTCTAATGATAAATTAAAAAATTACTTAGATATAACTTGATAGATATTTGGCGATTTGAACAAATCTATTGATATTAAAGCTAGATAAGTCTTATAATTCTGAGTCAGTTATGTCAGGAATTATAAAACTACTAATTTTGATTGTGACAATCTAATTAGTTAAAAATATAATTTACTTATTGACATAAACACCAACATTACTTTATTTAATTTTGATTCCTTACTAATCTAATTCTAAATTTATTTAGAAACTATCCAATAAAATATTTATGTAATTTCTGATTGTTTATTTTTACTTGGATGCTTAAGAATATAATCCCTCAAGTAATTTTATCAAACCTTTTCTTTTAATAATATTTTGTTATATATTTCTGTATGTCTAATCATCTCCAAAATCTAGTGTTGTCTAATAATCAGTTACGTATTAAATATTTTATTGCACACTTCTATTAATTTGTATGCTAATTAAATCAATCCTACTTTTTAATTATGTTTCATTTTAAATTTAAGTCGAATTTAAATAATTTAATTATATTAATTTGCTAGATGTATTATAACACATTTCTTATTGTTCATTCAATATTCTAATCGATTATTATTCTAACCCGAAAATTTATGATAGGATCGTTTGTATTCTTGACGTTAAAATGGATGATTATCCTAATTGGGCGAATAGATTCTCTTAATATTATGATATAATTTAATAAACTTTTTATTTACAATCTACAGTTATATTTGATTGATACACCTTGATGAATTCTTGAGTTAAAATCAATTATTATTATAAGTTAGTCACATTGGCTAATTGTGTGACGAAGTTAATGCAAACACTTGAATTCTAAGTTTAAAATTATTAAGTTTCGTAAAAACTTAGTGATTTAACTTTTTTATGTATAATTTGCAGTTGAGCCTAGAGAATCTGCCACAGAGACTAATATTATCAAATCACCTGATTCTAAAATTCCAGAATAAGATTATATGGAAGAAAAATCTTATAGTATGATTAAATTGTCTTAGAACCCATTCTTGATATCATAATCAAATAATGTTTGATTCTGATAATATGCAAATCTATAAGATATAGGGGTATCTGAGTCTCTAGAGTTGGTAACTCTGAAAATAAAATTTGAAAAATAAGCATTACCATACTATGGACTTATACTTATTATAGAACCAACTGGAGGCATGTTTACGCTCAATTAAATACTGCAGGCTTAGGGCATTAAATATTTGATATCATGAGCTAATATTCTAACTGAGATAGTGTTAATAGAGTTGAAATTAATGAAATTGTCCCAAATTGCAAATTTAATGAATTAACTAGGTACGTTTGCAATATAGACTATCTCAAAATCATAGACTAGTGCATAACTGTAATCAATATCTTTAGAACTTTACAATGCTTAAAATTGAAGTTTCTCATTAATATTAACATCTCTCATCGTATAACCTTGAGGGTATTGGATGTTAAGTGGTGGTAATTCTGCATCCAAGAATATTATTGTAGCTGAATCTGTGCTTTACATATTTCCTTTTGATGCTGTGACCTTAAAAATAACAACATTAAATGGATTAAACGATCTTGGAGGAATGTCCTATCTGTATGTTGAATTCAATTTAAGGGTTATTATTGACAACACATGGTTAGAGAGTTTAAACATCTGAACAAGTAACTTCAAGATTGATGAACTTATCTTTATTCCATTCTGTTTATTAATCTGGATCTTTAGCTTGTATTAATATTGATAGGGTTTTCAAATAATTCTGAATTCTAGTTCCATCTACAATTTATACAATAATAGGGGATTTTATAACAAAAATTTCCATCTCTTGTGACAGAGTATTTGATGCGTCTTGATATGTGACTAGGATTGTATAATTTGAATCATAAGTGAGTGTTCTAGCTGGAATGATAGCAGAGACCATAGCCTAAGAATCAAATGATTTAAAGCTTGATTGTTGAAATTTAATTGGTGATGAATTATTTGTTCTATTCATTTCTGAAAAATCAATCGACACTTAAGATTTACTTGAAACTCCTGAACAAATTTCATTATCATAAAAGACTGTCAATTTTATAGGTGACCATTATATAAATTATGTTTATGTTGTAACAATACCAAATTAAGGTGTTTGATAGCTTAATGTAGTAAAATTAATGCTAACTTAATCAGATTGATTTAGGAAATTTACAAAATATAATTGAATGTCTATATTAGATTTTTCTGGGAGCTCTCCTGATTCAATTGTTAAAGTTTGATATTATAATTAATTTGCCTATTCAATTGAATTCAAGGACAAAGATGAAGACCATAGCAATAATAAGTTTCTCTCTCCAGTTATATTCTAAAAGCTGATTCTAACTTGTATCTATGAACAAGGTGATGCTTGTGAGGGATAGTTTAATTTCACAATGGGTTTAATCAAATTAATTGGTGAATTTATTTTTGTTCTAATTACTTTGGATATTGTTTGATTGTCGCAATCCTAATGTTTGAGAAGATCTGAATTGAAATCAATTTAATCACCTACTAATACAGTTGAGCCATCTCCTAGTTAAATTAATAAAGTGTGGTTGTCGATGGTACATAATGGTGATTAACCTAATAAAGTTATGCTTTAATTAGAGATTATCTGTTAACATTATGCTTAAACATCAACCTTATGAGGGAAATTAAATTATAAAGGATATTCGAATGTGTATTAAATGGTAGACAAATCATCACTGAAGATTCCATAAACAACGGCTATTGTGCATGCTAACAATAATAATTAAATAATACTTGAACAGTATGGAGTATCAGTATAGGATATTGAATTAATTGGACATATACATGTTTTCAACGACTAAATTCGATTTGCTGCACAGTCAATACATCCACTGATATCACAGCTGCCACAATATTAATCGCATTCCTAACATTCAGTATTGACGAAATCGTCATAGTAATGGTATTTACAAACACAATTAGGTGGATTAACTCTATCAGGCTAACATGTGAGGCAATTCAATTTATCATTTTCACATGTTAAACATTTAGGACTGCATTGTTAACAGAGTAACTAGTAAGCCTCATAATACCCATCCTTACATAAACACTATTTATTTATTCGATCAGGTTGACATGATAAACAATTGTATTAACTTGTGACGCAAGTTAGACATTTTATTGAACACTAAGAACATTTTTGTTAAGGATTAAGATAGTATCCATCCTTACAATCACATTTTGGGATAGTTTATCTTGTTAATGGAGATTCGCAAGATAAACAATTAGTTGGACTGTTGACACATGTTAAACAACCTATGCTGCACTCTGTTGTTTAAATTATAAAATACTTTAACATATAGGCTGGATCCCATCATCATAGTATCCATCTTAACATTAACAAGTGGGAATCAAATTGATTCTCGAATAAGTTGGATTATTATTGCAAATGGTACAATTATTTGGAGCTTGGGAACAATCAATACAATTATACGAACATTCTATTATTAAACATTTATTACATTTACAGACTTTGGTACCATCATCAAAGAATCCTTTTGAACAAGGACATTTACTAAAATTAGTGCTCTTATCAGTTCTAAAGGTTAGTCCTATGTCACAAGATGTACAGTTTGTTGATTATTAAGAGCAAGTTAAACATGAATAGTGGCATACTTTGATTTAAATATAAATATTTACATTGACATATAACACCATCATCAAAGTAGCCTGTATTGCAATTACATTAAGTTCCAATCTGAACCCTGTTTAAGGTTGTATCGCATGAAGTACAGTTCGATTAGTTAATCATACATGTTAAGCATGTATAACTGCATTTAGCACATATTAAGGAACCAGCATCATAGTAACCTTGTAAACACACACAATTCTAACCCTGCAGTTTCCTTTGCGATATTGAACTACAAGTTAGACAAATAGATGCTGATAAAGCGCAAGTAGTGCATTAATATGAACATTTCTAACACTACGAAACACCTGAATCATAACTTCCATCAAGGCAAATACAACTATTCAAAACTAACTTTCTATCTTAGTTACAAGTTTAGCAATTATTACTGCTTGTTAAACAAGTCAAACACTTATATGAACAGGTTTGACAAATTCCATTTACATCACTATAAGTGCCATCCTGACATTTGCATTAACCTAATGAATTTATTTTAGTTAATCCTGGACATGATGAACAGAATGTGGCTGTGCCTTAACATGTTAAACAAGATTAATCACATTGTTGACATTAAAATACTGCATTTTCAAAATAGCCATCTTTACAAGCACATTAGGTACCGTTTAATATTCTATTTGAGGTGTCACAGCTTGTGCATTGAGTAATTAAACTTTAACAAGTTAAGCATCTAACATCGCAAGGTTGGCAGAGAGGTACGCCAACATCTAATAATCCAGCTGGGCAAATGCATTTATTCGATTGAAGGGTTCTAAATTTGGTGGAATCACAAGTTGTACAGAAAGTAGAATTATTTTAACAGGTTAAACATGAAGCATCACATTATTTGCATATCAGAGTGCCATCATCGTAATAACCCGTTTAGCAAATGCAAGTCCCTCCATTCAACATTCGACTGGTTCCACATTTAGTGCATTACAAACTGTTGTTCTAACATTCTAAACAATTTTATGAACATTTGTCACATACAATGCTTCCTGATTCAAAATATCCTGATATACATGCACACTAATTGCTCTAAAGTACTCTATTTTATCCACTTTAGCATAATAAACAAAAATTTTGTGTGTTTTTACAAGTATAACAAGTCTGTGAACAAGGTTAGCATATTTTATTTTAGTTGTCATCAAAGTATTAATCTTAACAAATGCATTAATTTTGATTAAGTACTCTGAATGTAGTCTTGTAATTTGGACATAAGACACAATCAGTTTATAAGGGACCTGAACAACTTGTGCAACTAATATGACAAATATTGCAGCTACCATCTCCAACATCATAGTATCCAACTAAACAATCACAAGATGATAACAGTTAATTATAGGTTCTGTTTTATCCATTTTTACAACTTAGACACTTATTGGCTCTATCTGAGCACTATTAGCAAGTGATATCACAAACTATTTAAGTGAAAATGATTGTTACCTTAACAAAGGGAAACACCTGGATCAAAGTAGCCAGAAGGACAATCACATGTTTGTGCCTATACATTTAAGACTCTTAGACTTCCTACTGGGCATGATGTGCATTATGTTCTCTAAAGTGCACAAGTTTAGCATCTGTCATCGCATTTCTAGCAGTTCGGAGTTCCATAATCAAGATATCCAGGCAAGCATTTGCATTATGAACTAAATAATTATCTTAAATCTGTAACTGAATCACAAGTTAAGCATTATTGATAAGAACTTCCATTACAGGTATAACAAGTATAATGACATGCTTAACATTATGTGTCTCCAACATCGTAATAACTTAAACTTTATGTACCAAATCTTGTACCACAAATGCATTAATTTTATGATAATTGTCTAAAATCATTTTGGTTACAAGAAGTGCAGTTAGACGGAGTTGATTTGCAGTCAAGACAATAAAGTGAACAACCTTTTTAATAAAAATTAATACTTGAACACTCTGCTGCATTTATGTCATAGTATCCTTGTTTACATGTACAAAAGGTGGTACTTAACTGTCGATTTAAATTTGAATCGCAACTCGTGCATTAATTAGCAGATGGTCCTAAACAATTTTAACACGAATAATGGCAACCTTAATATTAGTTTATTTATACTTTAACAAATTGGATTATCTTAAATATCACTTCCAGCACCTGGAGCACACGCACAAGTGTTATATAACGGATTTGATTATTTCTATAAATTTCTCTATGATCCAATAGGGCATGTTAGGCAATTATTTATATCTTATGCACACGTTGAACATCTATAATCACACTTTGCGCAAACATTTTATGATGTCTCAGTGTATCCATCTTAACAAATACAACTATTGCTTTACTGCAATCGGTGATCAATATCAGAACAACTAATACACGAATATTAATCAGTATTGAAACATGTTAAACAACTTTTGTGACAAGGCTTACATTTCTCATTAACCTAATCATCAAACCATCTTGGTGGGCAAATACATTAAGAATATTGTAGTATTCTATTTATAGTACCTGATACAAGGGAATTATCAAAACATGTGAGGCAATTATTATTTTATTAACCATTGCAAGTTTAGCATGAATAATGGCAACCTATTATATTAAATGAAAATTACTTTAACAATTACTATTGACTCCATCATCAATTTGAGTAATTGGACAAATACACTGAGAATTGTTTAATGTTCTACTCGGGTCACATTGTATGCATCCATTAAAAAATTCATTAACACAAGCTACACAAGAATAATAGCATTCTAAATATATATTGATAGAATACATTTGCATTCATTATTTTAATTGCTGAAGTAACCAAGATTACATTAACATTGATTATTCTTCAACACTCTCCCTGCATCTAAGTCGCAACTGATGCAACTATTTTGATCAGTACCAAAACATTATAAACATGTGGCATGACACTCTATAAAATCTATATAATAATTTACTGACACATAGTGAATTAGCTTGATAATATCCATTATCGCAAGGACAAGTTCCTGGATCCTATAAGATTCGATGTAAAGTAATATCACATGATAAACAATTGTTTATTTAATCGCATGTTTTACAAAAATTGTTGCAAACTTATATTTAATATAATAATACCTTGGCATTACTCTGTTTATAAATCTATATAGCCATAACCTTGTTGACAAACGCATTATTTCTAATTATTCAAAACTCGATTTTTACTGGTGTCACATGTCACACAATTATCATTATTATTGCCATTACATGTTAAACAAGTATAATCACAAGCCTAACACTTGATTGACCCATCATCGAAATATTTGTTCATGCAAACGCACTCATAATTAATTAATTATCTTAATGATCCACTGGGACAACTTGTGCAAACAGTGTAAGAATCTTAACAGGTTTAACAACTTTAATGGCAAGCTACATTATGCTATAAATACCTACGCAAACTGGATTGCTTGGATTCTCAGCAAATCCTGGCATGCATGTACAAAGATCACCCGCATTTTAAATGTATCTATTGCTTCCTGATAGACAAGTGGCGCAACTAATCTAATCGGTGCAAGTTAAACAACTAGGATCGCATCTCACACATATTGGAATCGAATTTGAAGGCACATAGAACTAAGGGCATGGGCATGATCCACTTTAAAATACTCTCGAAGTTAAAGGATCACATGATAAACAATTATCGATATTAGCTCCATTACAAGTCAAACATGTGGCATGACAAGCTTTGAATATATATAAGAATTACCATTGCAGCTATAATTTGTACCAGAGACTGTTTGGAATTATCCTTAAGGACATTAGCACTAAGCATTATTTAATACCATAGGAGAAATGCATGTTGCACAAGAAGTTTAAGAACCTGTAACACATGTTGAACATGGTTTATTGCACAATGGCGTACAATCTGCTGTATTTTATACATCTTAATATCCTGCCTAACATGAGCAATTAGATGTAATGTTTGTAGTTCTGTTCGTGCCAGTTGCACAAGTAAGGCCTACTGTTGTGTTGGTTGTGTTATCATACTTACAAGTAGCATATATAATTGGGCATTCTAATCTATATACCAATATTACTTTCGCATGAAATTATATCATCAGTTGTAGATCTTTTTGTGGAATAACCATCTGGGCATTTACAATCTTTACTATTATCATCAGTGTAGTTCCCTCTACATGGACAGGAATAAGGGGTTACTGATGTAAATTAGCTAAAAGTAGGAAATAATGGTTTGGTGCCTCTACCCAAACTAGAACAAGTAAAACAATCATTTTGTGTTGATCCATAGCATCCAGTGCATGCAATGTTGCAAGTGAATACATCATTTGCAGCTGCAACAAGTAGCTTGTGCCATTAACCATCCAAAGTAATATTTTAGTTGAATGTGTAGGATGAAAGATCAGCCATGTCATCGTGACATACTACAGTTCTATTCGATCCATTAATCTCAATATGTGCAAATTTTGTATTAGTTTCAACAGAACAAGGTATCGTAGCGGCTTTTAACACAATTCTTATGTAGAATAGCATACAAAAGTGTTTTAGCATATTTGTTTTAAAAAATTTAATTAATTTATTTAGTTGTTAAGTCCATTTTGATAATTTTAATATGAATTAAATTAAATAATATTTATTTTTTATGTGATTTATCATTAGTGTGTTATTATGGGATTATCTGAATTATTTCAAACTTAGCATGATTTTAGATTTTGTTTGTTAAATTCTATAATAATAAGAGTTATATAGATAAAAATTTACACTTATTCATACTTTATTTAAAATAATTTAGAGTATTAGATTAGAATTATATGAGAATGTACTTAAAATATCAAACCTTTGAACCTTCATATGACTGAAAGAGAAATATATTTTGCTTCACACATTATATTTTTATGAAATTTTTATTGATTTATCATTAATAAAAAATTACAAGAAAAACAAACATATGTATTATTTTACATTATTAGCTTATATATATCAAATTTGCAATTCGTATTGGTAGATTGTGAGGATTAGTTGTTATTTTTTCTTTACTCTCAAGTTCAAGTTGTCTTAAAAGAGTAGTTTTATGATAAATTGAGAGACTCATTATTCCATTATGCTTTGATTTTATATAAAAATTTATGAGTTCGGGATATTCTTAAGACACCATGAAGTCATCTCTAACAAGCAAGACTGCTAGTTTTAGGGATAAGCTAAAAACCAATTTCAGACATGATGGATGTGTTCAGAAGATAGAAGAATTGTAGGAAGAAATAGAGAGATTGAATACCTTATTAAGTAAGACAGAAAGCAGGAATTAGGTGTTGATTAAATTAAATGGCGAGTTATATAAGAGAAATCGAGACTTAAGCGAGTAGATTAAGATCTACGAGGATAAATTATAAATCTGTTAGAGAGAGCATTTATAGCAATTCGCTAAAATGAAGACAGATACTTCGAGTCTATCTACCTCAATATAAAGATTAGAAAGAGAAAATTCTATATAAGGGGATTAAATCATAAAACTGAAATAAGAAAATTAGGCACTTAGAAATCAGATTGATGACTTCAATTACTATTAGAAGGATTAGAAGATAATATAGGAATTGTAGAAGCGATTGGAAATAATAGAATCATAAAACGACACTTAATATTTTAATTATGGAAGTACGAAATATACAACAAGCAGCAATCATATAAAACAAACAAACTCTAATCCAATTTCGAAAGTGAGCCTTAATACTCCGATAGTGATAAATAGACCATAATCTTCTTAAAATAATAATTTGTATTATTCTTAGACATCAATAAAGAAGGTCTAAGGAATGTCTGATAGATTTTTCAAATGATTATATTATTTTATTTTTGTTTTTTAAATATATATTATGTTATTTGTTTCTCACACCTCCCTTCACACATAAATAAAATATTATAAAAAATAAAATAAAAATGCAATAAAAATCGACATTAAGTGTTAGTCGTCGGTAATTAAAACCAAACACATCCAACTTACTAAACATTTCAGTTAGGAGCATTTCGTAATCTTGTAGATCCAGGAGATCAAATAACCCATTTTTCATGAGAAAACAATAATAGGAAATACTTTCACCATTACAAATGTAGCGGACAAATAAAAATATACTTAAGGAGAGTAATCGAAATAAACTTCAGATTGAAACTGAGCCTCACAAACCTAAGTTAATGTTTTTACGATTGGATTGCCTTAAATATGATGAGGAGGAAAACACTTATAAATGTATGCCAAGATAAAAAATTTTACACCGAACCAGATACAAAAAATACAACAAAGATATTAGTATAGACTTATCCTGTCTTATAATAAAGGAAACTATCTTTCAAGAAAGAGCTACTCGGACTAGATCAATTAAATCAAGATAAAAAATATTTTGAATATATCAATGCTATCTTTATCTAGTTTATTCTAAATGATTTGTATTAACATGTTTCATTTGAACCTTCTTCACCGTTTGCTGATTAGAATGAGTCTAAGATTTCATTTCATCAGGCTTCTTAAATCTTATCTACTAAGGCGAATTTTATGGTGAAAATTAAAATTGGATAACTTTTGGAGACATAATTATGGGCGATGTTTAATTTCTGTGGTTTCTTATCGGGCTCACTCCTAAAAATGTCTTTGTGTAGGTTCTTGGTAGAGATGGGCTATACACCCTAACAGGTGATAAGAAGTGTGTTTTTATTTATGGAGTTAAAAATTTGTTTATTCTGTCTGATATTGCAGTTATTTTTGGAGTGGATATGGTAGTTTGCTGTGGTATGAATTCAGTTTTATGTTAAGGTTTAGTAGTTTTAGTAACGTTTTATTTAGTCACAGGTTAGTAGTTGAGTGTTTATAATTATTGGGGCACCTAAATAATCATAGAATTTCTCATTTATGGTATGATTGGTCTTTATGATTCTTCAAATATTAGTAGACTTTAAACAAATTGAATCAATTTGACCGAATATCTGCTTCTACAAGTTATTAAATCATGCAAAATTCTACTGAATGCTATTGATGAGTTTTCTTTGTTGTAGAAGTCTAATTAGAGGTATTTATATCCAGCTGAAATTGAGATATATATTTACATTTATTACTCATCATTTCTAGTATCAATAGACCAAAATGGAACGAATCTGATTTAAATGGGTCTCCTTGATCTGGAATATTGTTTTTAAAATTGACAACTTGTTATGGAGACATGTATCCCACATTTTCAATACCTGCAAATAGTTTAGTATATGAAGAAATCAAGTCATTGTATGCTCTTGAGTACTAGTTTATATGATTGTTTTACTAATGTCTTCAATTAATCTCCTTCAGTCAAAAAAAAGCTTCTGGGATCAATGCATGAATGATAATATCCTTTTTAGTGAAGGTAGCTCATAAGATCAACAATTTGTGAAATAAACTTTTATTATTTATATAAGGTACACTCCATATCTTCTATTCTGGAATGAATATGCCTCTTTTAGAATAGTCGGTCATATAATTATGTAGAGTATCAGTTGGAAATTCGAAATAAATCTCAGTTTCGGATAGGTTGGAAAATGATAAATATTCATATGTTAATCCATAGTATTTTAGTAAGTGTTTATGATCCATAGAGCATCTTTCCTCATGCCATATTTCATGATCTGTCGTTTGAATGCTACTAGTTACTTTCTTTTATAAATTTATGAGTTAAAAACCTTAGAAAATATGTAGCCTTTATTTTTTTATTTCCATAGAACAAATTAACCGAGGTAAAATTATCGATCTATTCTAACTCGTTATAATTATTCATCTAAAGATTATCCATCTATCAATTCATTCTAGTGTTTCTCATTTAACAAACATGTATAATTTCCCATTTTAACAGCAAAATTATTTTTATTTTATATATAAAATCAGAACTCTAATACTTGTTTATCCTTCAAATTAGCACCACAAGCCAGACGTTATTTATCGTCATCTGAAGAATCCTCCTAAACTGCAGTCTCATAGAGCATTTCGATCACAAGTTACTTCTTAGCTTTTATGCCCCATTTTTCTTATTCTATTTATGCTTGACTATATGAGCCAAAGTGGCCTACCTTAATTATGTTCAAAACACCCTAGAAATCGGAGAATAGCTGGTTTCCAAACAATTAATCAATAGTCAGATAGAAATCTGCAAAAGCCAACAAATTAGATCTTTGAACCAATTTATTTTATAATATAATGCAAACGATAAATGATGATCTGACCAATTGTTTCAAGTTCAAAAGTGCTTATGAGTCTAAATCAACTTCATTTATAATGAGCTTTTTAAGTGATGAGTCTGTGCTAGATTTAAGACTTTTTTTATATAATTCTTTTGCTTTCACATCTACATTTATATCATCTTCCTACCATTCATATGTTTTAAATAAGTTTAAATCAGGATTCTTTTCATGTTTTGTCAGATCCTATAAAATGAGGTATGAATCATTATTTTTAAGTTTCTAATTCACTGTATTGGATTGATATCTCCAAGCAATCTTGTTTTCTACTTATTTCTCTTATTACCCATGATTATTTGTAATTGTGGACTTAGCTGGCACATATTTGGTCCATTATTCGACATCTCTATCAATAATTAGAGTGGTTTAGTTATTATGATAACTATTTCCTATTGAATTTCTGATTAACCACTTATATAAAGTAGTTGGATGATCTTTTTCGATTATTATTATTTAGCCCTTCAAGATGGAATTGCAAAATATTGCATCGAGCTCATTATGTCCGAATAATCCTTTATGGAGATCTTCTTAAGGCTTTTTATTTTCATTTCGTTTAAAATTCATTAAATATAATCAAAGGATGTTCCAAGTTCCCTTCTAAGCTTTAACCATCACTTTGTGTGCGG
Organism: Paramecium bursaria; assembly: GCA_016759055.1. Lineage (NCBI taxonomy): Eukaryota > Ciliophora > Oligohymenophorea > Peniculida > Parameciidae > Paramecium > Paramecium bursaria. The sequence continues at coordinate 29,622 of VMTU01000333.1, forward strand.
TTCTTCTTATTTCGGAGTCTGGATCTCTATTGAATTTCTCAAGAGCTTCCATTACTTCAAGTTCCAATCTCTTTGGTGAACCATCACATATAATGTGAAGTATTCTAGACCTAATTCTTGGGTCTGGGTCATCAACCATCTGGAACACTCTTATCCAAAATTCGATAACGTCAGCTTGACTCTTACAAGGACAGAGTTAAGCTGCTGCAGCCAATCTAATATCATTATCTTCATGAGCAGTCCATGAAAGTATTTCATAAACATCATCAATTTCTTTAATTTATCTGATTATCTCCTTCTTATTTGGAGTATCATCCTCTCTTTTAGCCTTATTTGATCTACCCTTTTATGATTTCATAGTTGTAATATTTTTTATAATAGTTTTGTTTATAAAATTTAAATACAACTCATGAAATTCTTTAATAAAAAAAAGTATATATCAGTGTGACTTTTATTTCTAATTAAAATATTTAGCCAAATACTCTTTCTTCTCTCGAAAGCCTGATTCACTTTTTTGTACATTCAAACACTTAGCCATTATGTCCTTTGCTCTGTCAGCAAATATTTACCACTAGAAATATAAATTAAAAATACTCTTTGTTCTTCAGGATAATTCTCGAGGTTCAAATACTTTGGATCATATAATCCTTCAAATTCAATTATTTCAACCTCATTCCAAAATTGGACCATTGAAAACATTAAAATCTCAAACATTCCTAACACTGACTCCAAAGCGAGGTTAAAATTTCTATCATTATATTTCAAGCAAGTTATCTTTATAGGTTCTAATGCCTCAAATGCACCCTTCTTGAATGAGAGCAAATATTATCCATTTGAAGTGGTTCCTTCTGGAAAAATAAGAACAGGAGGAAAAAGCTATCCCTCATTAATTTACTTTATTCTCCTTCTAATATCCTATAAGACTTGATTTCTATTTAGGTTGTCTTCTCTTTAGACGTAGATGCTTTTTAAGTTTGTAGTAATCCATCCATAGACTGGAATTGATTTTACTTCAGCTTTAGAGAGGTAAGATGGCAAATATTTAGTGACATAAATAATTGTATCATACCAAGTAAAATGGTTTGACACTATTATTGATGGTCTTTTATTGAGATTCTCTGGTGTCTAAATATATTTGGGGTCATAGTCTGAATATTTAACCATTTTATGTTTGACAATATGAAATCCTGAAAAGAACAAATTGATTCTTCCTAAAAATTTCAATACCGGCATGAAGTAGTGAAATCTGAATTTAGGCCAAGGGTTTTCGAGTTTAAAATCTATTATATATATATTGCGATACCAAATGTTCCAAGTAAAAATGTGAATTGAAATATAAGTAATGAGATTACCATTCCGACAGCCCTGAATGGAAGTATTACAAGGGCACAGAAATATATTTCGAACAAATTCCAGTTCAATCGATCATTCCTTCTAAATGGGAGGTATGCTTCCTCTAAATCCTATTGGTATAACCTTTTGTGATTTAACTTGAGTAATAACCATGTGTAAAGTGTAATTACAATAACAGCGTAAATGCCATAGAAAATTAGGAACATAAATAATGATATTAGAATTTTAATCAAAGACTTATGAGACTTTATTGAATGATTTCTGGAAAAAATATGTAGAAGTAGAAATAGCTTGGTATAGGCCTGAGATAGAATAATTGCATTTTTTATGTGTGACTATTGTTTTGGATTTTCTATTGTCGAAAAAAGATGAGAAAAAAAAATCGCCTGAAGAGATTGAAAATCATGAAAGGGAAATTAGAATATTTATAGATTACATAATAAGATAGAGGGAAGGATATCTAAATTCAAACATAAGGGAGGATTTACTTGAATTGAAGAGAAATAGGACAAATCAATAGTTTCTGAATCGGTTTAGTAAATAATACAAATATGTGATGAATTACACTACATCTTAGAATATGGAAAAGATAAATCACATCATAGATTGGTTGGCCTAGCATAAGACTTTTTAAGAATATTTAAAGACTAGGAAATCGCTAAAATTTTCACACATTCCAAATTTAGACACCGTGTAATTTAGTAATGGTACATTCACAGGCCTTTTTGAATATAATTCATAAAAGGAGAAGGAGAAAAAATAGTAGATTGACTAGAAGACTATTGATTCAACAAGAAATGAACTTATGGAGAGAGATATAAAATTGGTTGAGTAAGCTGTTTAGGATGAATAGTTTTTTTTCAACACATTTATAGATGATGATTGGCTATAGATTTTGGTGTAGATAGAGAAATGCTAGAAGGGTCTTCTTGATATTCAGATAGGAATTAATGATGTCTTGAATATAAATGAAGTTATCAAATAGAAGAATGCTCCATATTAGATTGCTAGGGATTGTAAGAATAATATAATGAAACAAATTGAATCCAGTCTGAGGATTTAGAAGGAAAGTCTAATAAAGGATGATAGAGAAATTTATAGGAGGATCAAAGTGAAATTAACTCATGACTAAAGATTGACAGAATGTTTACTAAATCCTTAAAATTATCTACTAGGGAGTAGATTGAATGATACTGCTAATCAGATAAGTTAGTTGTGTGTGGGAAAGTTCTGTAATATTATCATTGCTGGTACTTTTGATGGTAATGTCATAGTTTATGAATTGACTGAACAATTCCTCTTAAAATCAAATGATTAATAGACTGTAGAGATGCAATAACCAAAGAAGAATCAGACAGGTAAATTGATTTGTTCATCGAAATTTGATTTACACCTTCATGATGGACCGATTACTGCATTAGCTTTATTGTATGATGAATTTTATATGTTGTCAACATCAATAGAGTTGATAATTAAAATATCTTGTTTGAGATCCAGATAGGCATTGGCTGTATATAAAGGACATATTCAGACAATTTGGCATTTGAGTTTTGCACCTACTGGTGTTTTATTCTTAAGTTCATCTGCCGATCATAGCGCCATGTTATGGTCAACAGATCGAATATAAAGTTTAAGAGTATATTATTTTGTTAAATAATAGATTTACTTAGCTCTAAGTCAAGTGAAGATGGCAGAATTTACACCCTCTTTAGAATACGTTGTCACATCAGAAGAAAATAGATCTATAAGACTATTTAGTACATTCACTGGAGAATGTCTTTATTTACATTTTGTGGATTCGAATATCACTTGTTTCAGTATTTTATATATATATTAGATATATCATTCACTGGATCGTTTTTAACAGTGGGATTGTAAAATGGATAGATTTAACTATATTATTTACCAACATTCAAGAAGTTAAAAGATAAAATATATATTTAAAAGGAAGAAAGAAGCAAATCATCAAGTAGAGATTATATTAGATCAATTAGTATGAGTTATGATGAACAAACTATAATCTGTTGTAACTCAAATAGAATTGGGTTCTTTTCTGTGGCTAATTTAGTCAAAGAAACAAGTGAGGATGTATTCATGGGGATGTTTACAGGATAACAAATATTAGATTATTAGAGAAATAATCCATTTAGAAAAGCATAACCGTTAGAATTGATAGAGACTCCTGATCAACTGATTCATGTTTAGTATCTACCCTAAGGATACTCAGTGTATTTTTCAAAATGATATATCATTCAACTAATCTAATTTCTGATCTGAATAATCCTGCACCAAAATGATAAATTCCATCAGGATTTACTTTAAAAATATGTTACTTGGTTAAAATAATAATGATTACTTAATTACTACCCACTTTTATTATCTTAACTTAACCTTCAGGACCATTCCATGTTAATATAAGTTTATCGTTAACATCAAATGTGAAATTACACTTTTTAGCGTTTCCACTTGGATCATTCGATTAGAAAATATCTAGTTTAGTATAAAATATACATCCTCCATGATACAACAAATACAATCCATTACCAGACTCATTCCAATCGTGAAATTAGAATGCCTTCCTTCCTTTATGTTTTCTTTCCTTATAATCCACTACTCCAATATATAAATTCTATTTTTTAATTTAATGATACCCCTGTTCTTTCCTTAACCTCGATTGTAATGCTTTAAATTTAATCTTTCTCTAATATCTATTCTACTAAACATAATCCTATTCCAGTTCCTTTTTCATAAACAAATTCTTCTCTTATAGATATAGATGATGCCTTTAATATACTGCTCCATTTAAAATTCATTCTCTGCAATATTTATGGGCTCTATAAATTTTGTATATGATAGAAACTGCTCAATGTTGCTTAACTTATTTATTTCAAAGCAGCCTCAGCTTATGTTGTAACTTCTTTCAAAATGATTTCATTCTCCTTCTTCCACCTATCCAATATCTTCTAGGGTCCCAATTTACTAAATTTAAGAATGTTTGCCAATGCTTAATTATTTGTCGATTGTGGAACATTCTAATCACTCAATAAGTTTAGAATTGAATTAAGGCTATCAGCTCCCAAAACGTCATATGCCTCGATCGTCCTTGATATCT
>VMTU01000053.1:0-56941 GCA_016759055.1 Paramecium bursaria
CCGAAAGAGTTGTCTTTCCTGTTCCACTCAGACCAAAGAGAAGGGTTACATCCCCATCTTACCCTTCATTAGCCGAAGAATGCATTGATAGTATTCCCTTTTTAGGAAATAGATAATGACAGACACCAAACACTCCTTTTTTCATTTCCCCTGCATATTGTGTGCCTAAAATCACCATCTTTTTATCTGTCAGATTAACAGAGACGCAAGTATCCGAGCTAACCCCTGGAATCTTATTTGAAGCAGCCATTGCCCCTGCATTGAAGATATGAAAATCAATGTCCCTAAAATCTTTCTCCAATTCTTCATTATTGGGTCGAATGAGCATATTTGTCATAAACAATGCATGATAGGCTCTTGTGCAATATACTCTGATTCTTAAACGGTGATCCAAATCCCACCCTGCATAACCATCAACTACATAGAGCTAAAAATGTAACAAAATACAATTACCCTCTTTCTAGTGACTAAGTATTGAAGAGCTATCTGCTCCAATAAAACATGAGAATCTCTTGAAATGGGTATATTAACATCACCCCACCAGATTTCCTTCCTTGTAATTTGATCTTCAACAATTCTCTTATCTTTAGGGGATCGGCTATTTGATAATTATTATAAATACCCTGTCTTAGCACCACTATAAGCTACTAGTGCTCCCGTAGACGACAAAGTAGTTGGCCTAATATTAGTTTGTGGATATAGAAGGCTTTCACATGCTATTTCATATAATTCAGATGTGCTTAAATTTCTGTAAGCAATCGAGTTTTCCAATCCCCACACTGCTAGGGCTTCTCTGGGGACTCGCCTCTTGCTTGTTATTATTCTGAATATAGGAAATATTTTATGCATATTGTAAATAAAAAGATATTAATAAAATGCGTCACATTTAATTTAGTATTTAGAGTATAAAAATAAATATAATATTCAGTGATTAATGCAATTGTGTTTGTCATTATATATTATAATTATCTATTAAAAATAAAAAATAGGATCATTTAATTTTAAAAGTTTCTTTGATTTAACCCGACAATTCATGTTTGTTTTTTTGAAGATATTCAGAAATACTCTATTTAGCATTAGCACTTAAATTTATTTAGGTCTTTCCCTCAATTGTTGATAATGCATTAACTAGGAATTCCATATAATCATTATCTTCATTTTAAATTGCTGCCTTGATATATATGTCCACTAGTTTAGGAATTAATGGATTTTACTATTCATATTTCATAAGGTAGACTAAACAATCCAAAATAATGTCTTCATTTTCTGGCTATTAATATATTAATGATATTACTTGATCGAACTAAATACTATGTATTATTTATAAAATTTATGGGGATTGTTTATTAAGGAATACGTTTAATCTTACAAACTATCCAAATGTCAGTAATGGTAAATCGCCAACTTCTTTTTCTATTTTAGGAAATTGTCTTCTGACAAATTATTCTGTCAATAAATCTGCCTCTAAGTAAATTTGAAAAATTGTAACTAAATCTTTTGAAGAGATTTAATTGCTATTATAAATTCTTTTCTCTAAACTTTTTAGAAACTTCTCAATTAACAAAGATTATGAATCATTTACAACTTCTAGAACTTCTGCAATTTAATTATCTTTAACTTTGTGAAGTTGATCATATAATTTTCTATATAAATTTCATATAGTACTTTATTAAATTGTCAATTGAAATTGGTTTATCATCTTGATTCTAACTCATAATTTTTATTAGATCTAAACAATCACTGATACTGAATTGAGAATAGTCTCGATAATGTAAATGATTCTTGATTTACACAAATATATTACTATCAAAAGATCAAATATCATAGCATTAAACGTTCTAAACATCCTATATGTGGAGAAGAATTAACACAAATAAAAGGCTGATAGGTCATCTAGATTAGCGACTATCTTCTCTCCCAATGTAGTAAATAATCTAGTTAGCAATAAAATCTTATCTTCACTTACATCAGATTCTATCAAACTATCATTAATCGATTTTTTAATAATATCCATAGCGACCATCATAGTGGTTATGGATATGTTGTTAATATTCTCAGAAAGATATTCTAAGTATTTCACAAACTCAAGGAATGTCAGCTTATCAATTTGAACATCAATTAACTCTAGGTTTTTTTATTTGCTAGTAATGTAGGATATCATTTATTCATCTCTTATTAGCAATCTATCCCAGTATAACTTTAATATTTATTCCTCCATTGTGGTTGGTACATGATTTGATATTTATTTCTTCAGCTACATGGCCTCCTAACTATATAGCAGTATATTATCGTTATAAAATAATGACAAGTGATATTAAAGGGTGAATTTCTATATAAATGTTCCATTTTGAATTGCTTAATTTATAAATAAAATTAAATTCTTATCAAGCTGTGGCTATTATTCACACAATTCAACATAATTGCTAAACCCCTGGACTAGACTCAAATATTCTTTCTCATTCATAGTGGGTAGATCCCTCTTTACGATAGACATCAATTATGGTAAGATGTCATGATTGAAATCATCATAATTCATAGTTGATCTTATCAATTCATCATATGGCAGAGTCTTTTTCATAGCTTGATACGATATGGGAGTGTCTCTAACCAATTTTATGAAATTCAATATTTTTGTATTGTCTTATAGAAGTTTATACCTACTAAAGAGGTTCATTAATTTCATTTTTAATATAAATATTCAAATAAACCATGATTCCTCTTAATCTTGATCTAGATCGAATGGCAGCAATATCATTTCTATAATTGATGGTCCACAACTAACACATTCCTCCGAGATAAGCTCATCAAATTCCTTCTAATGCATCGCTCTTGAAACCTTATTCTTCATCTTATTGAACCCCTTCTTCTGTACCACTTAGGCTTCTTCCTTACTTCCAAAGAACCCAAACATAGACTCCTCCTCTATTAAAATTATTTAAATCACTTACATTTTTACTATTATATCTTCGCCTATTGAGTTTAGACTGTCATAATTATCTACAATTCATGAAGTTTGCTTATTTTTCTTGGATCGAAGAATTCTTTGTTCTTCTTCATATAGAGCCATAAGCAATCCTTATGATAAGTATGAAGACAATCAAAAATCACGTATTCCTCTTGAAACAGTTGTCTATAACATTCTTCACATTTAGCCTTTTTGGGTACGAAAATGCTTCTATTGTTCATTAATTGAAGATCCCTCTTCAGACCTTCAGCAGTTTGATAAAACCCATCCATCTCGATTCTAATCTTATCAACAAGTTCATGTCTGGTTCTTAAAGCTTGTGTAATTTCATTTTTGAAATAGTCTAATTTAACATTCTTAGTAAGAAAGGGAAGTATGTCTTCGATATTAAACCCCTCTATCTCAGTAATTAGTTAAACAACTCCCTCTATGTGTTCATCTCTATTCAACATGTGCACAATAATTTGAATCCATAGAGCCTTTTATTTAGTTTCATCATTACATCTTGATGCATGTTCTTTGGCGACAGATATTAAATTATTCTTTAAAGAGAGCTATACTGCTATGTCATATCTCCCTAACATAGACTAGATCTATATTTATGGTAGTAATAGTTTTTATTGTTTAAACATTCTCAAAGCAAATGGCATGTCAAAATTAGTAGTCATCTTTGATTCTAGAACCCTCTATTATATATACAGATATTTCATTATTGTATCTAATTTTTATATATTAACCAAATTAATAAGGAGTAAATTATTGAATGTCCTATCTGAGAAATTTAAGTTCTCAACACAATGAAACATAAAATCTGTAGCAATATCTCTTGAAATTCTATTGATATTCAATAAAGGGGAAATAAGCTTAGTTGGGTCGATTTTCTATTATGATTTTATGATCTCCAAAGTCTAAAGAGTAGAATGTTTCATCAAAGCATATGAAAATTTCTAAATGATATCAAATACAAGTTTAGAATCCTTAATCATTCTCAACTTTTCAATAACTTACTCATATTATTCTTGTTAAATATAATTTGTAATAACCCTCCAATGATCGTTTTTTAAATCAGCAAATTAATTGCACAAATCGAAGAATCCATGAGGTTACAATACTTAAACAACAAGATCCTCATCCAATTCTTCTAGATGTTATTATATAAATTTCAACATTTTATTTTAGTCTTATTTACTTGTAACCATAAGTTCCAATATATATGCCAAAAGTACCTATCTTGTATTCTGGCTTGTTTACATCAATAATATTTCCTACAAATACTCTGTATATAATTATATGATTTACTTTCTAAGGCATTTATTGTTTTAACATCTTAATTCAAACTAAATTTAAGGAATACCTCATAGATCGTCTTATTACTAAAGAAATACTACATAGCGCTTTCTCCAAACTATTATTTCTCAAACAAATCATCTGCATATAACCCAGCAATCTAAAATATATTTTTATCTTACATGTCCATAATACGGAGAATTATACTTTTTAGCAGTACCTAGTGCTTCAACATACTCATTTCTTTCAACAAGTAATTTCCAAACTTCTTCATCTTCAAATTAGGTGCTTAACGAATATACTCCATTTGGAAAGTAGATCCAGAAACATTCAGTACCTTAATCGTAAAACATGCCCTCAGGATGCTTTCCCATAATTTTAACATTTAAATCAAAGTAAGTAACAACGTTCTATGTCAATAGAGACACAATAGTAATAGTATCAAAAGTTAATAAATAGTAATGGTATTTTGTTAAACCAATTCCATATAATTTCTCAAACACATCATAGGCCTTCGTTCCATCAGAATCATACTTCTTAGCATGCTTCAATAAGTTCCTCCTATCAGACTCAAACTATTTAGGATCGATATAATCCTTATATTTGAAATAGTTTAATTTCAACCCATCAGTCCATAAAATGTTTTAATTAAATATAACTATTTGAGATCCAAACGATTTCTTCTCAAACTTCTTCTCTGCTGCCTTCAAATCCTCAGTACACTCCTTATATCTTGTTAATAATATTTCATAGTCCTTACTACCCTAGAAAATATATATTGAATAATCAGTTCCAACAATTAGAGTTTGATTAGAATCCTTGATAATCTACTTAACATCTGTGATATTTTTCTCTGGAGGTATTTGGAAAATACTTCGATTAATGCTTTCATTATGCCCATTTTTATCGTCATTCCATATTAATGAATACACATAGAATTTATTTTCCGAAGTTATCAAAAGTGCATTCTTAAATGATCTCAGACTACTTTCACCCCAAAGAAGAAACTTTACATTCTTTCCATTAAGTGAGTTCAATTTCTTAATATGTTCTTCATGATATCCAACATGGAATGACTCTCCTTTGTCTGAACACACCAATATATGTGTGCCTCTTGGTTCCAGGAATATTTTATCAAACTTACTCTAGTTTATATCGTCCTTTCTTCCAAATCTCAAATTTGTATTAAAAAGTGGCTTAGTTACAATATTAACAGTATCAAGCAACAAATTACCAACTGTAAGCAACCCTGCACCAACTTGCTTTCCCACATTTTCTCCTAATTTTAATACAGATTTAGCAATATTGTCAGCATCATCTCTAATTTCTAATTCTTAACATCCTGTATCATCTTTGAATCTCCATCTAAAAATTCTCCTTGATATTGTAGTAACAACAATATTATGATTATTGATTGCATATGATGCAATATTTTCATCTGATGGAAAATCCACCATCTGAAATGGTTTCAGAGTAAACAATTATGGTTTCACAAATTCCTCAGGCTCAAAACCATAATCTTCATAAATTTCATCTCCATTAATTTCTTCAATTTCAATGTCTTGGTTCATATTGTATTTATTTTTTTATTTTTTTAAATATAATAATATTCATTTATCCACAAGCTCGTAGTCCTTGATAATCATATAAGAAACAGGGGCAAATCTATCCTATGTGTGCTCAACAACATCAAATTCTTTAATAACAAACCTTTTTTTGTAAAGTGGACAATCTAGAGTAAGTGATTCAAATTCTCCACCTTCTCCACATGGATGAAATCCGAATTCTTGTTACTGAAAAAAATTTTAATATATAATACCATCTTAGCAAATTGATCATAACAGTCCTTAACTCTTTTCCCTAAATAGTCTTTGTTAAGACCAAATGCAGCAACCTTAATTATGATAAAATCCATCCCATTTTAAATCATACTTTGTAGTAACTCAAGTTGGTTTAAATTCCACAAATATGCTAAAGATGTCATTCCTAGACGATTACAACTTTGTTATAGAAATTGTATATATACCAATCTTCTACTCTGAGTTTCTAGTATGTAGAGCATATAGCACCTGAACTAACCCCCTTTATGTCTGGATAAAGTGTTATCGCCTCTTTTAAAACTTCATAAAGATCCTCGACTTCGTCCTCCTATTTATCTAGCTCCTAAGCCTCGTATTCCAGGTTAAGAACACGAGGAGTTCCCTTAATCTATCTTCTAAGAAGTGGGACCTGCATAGCATCTGCAATAGATTGAATAATATTTGATCCTACTGACTAATACATGTAGCTATCTTTCTCGACGCCCTGTTAAGCGAAGTACAAATTAACTAAAAGTACTAGCTCGTGGCCTTCTTGTATGCATCTTATTATGTTAAATATAGAGTCTTTGCCACCTGAAATCAGAGCTAGGAATTTCATTGACTTTTATTTTTATATATTTATTTTACTTTTAAATGATGATACAAAAAAGAATTTATAAAAATATAAATAGAGCAATCATTTATCTAAAAGCTTGAATTCTTTAACAAAAATATAGGAAACTTAAGCAATATCCCCCTGAGAGTGAACTTTTATTTCATAATCAATTCTTATGTTTAATAGAATAAATACATTTGTATCTTCTTTTTATATATTGGACAATCAAGTGTTAGTGATTCGAATTCTCCTCCCTCTCCACATGGATGAAAGCCGTATTTTTCTTTCTAAAATAATTTTTAAAAAAAGAAATTATAAATATATATTACTATAACTATGAAGTGATCTAAAACATCTCTTAGGTTCTTTCCCAAATGTTTATTTGTGAGTCCTAATGAAGCAACTTTGATTATGACAACATCCATTTGATTTTGGATCATTTGATATAGAAGGAAGGTTTGGTTCTACCCCCAAAGGAATGCTAAGGACTAGAGCCCAAGTCTATGGCAGCTTATTATATTTATGTATCATACCAATCTTCAACTCTCAGCTTCTGATAGGTTGAGGCGATCGCTCCTGAACTTACACCCTATATGTCAGGATACTTTTAAATAGCGAGTTTAAGGACGTCAAATAAATCCTCAACCTCATCTCCTTGTTTAGTTTCGGGGAGACCCTTATACTTAAGGTCCCTTATGAGGGCCTTACCAGTTACGATTTTCCTTATGATTGGAACCCCAATAGCCTCGGCGATGACATCAATGAGGTTTGAGCCAACAGTCTAATACATGTAAGAATCCTTCTCAATGCCTTAGTCCTCAAAATATAAATTAACTAACAGAACAAGTTCATGGCCTTGTTCCTGACATTTCATGATATTGAAAATAGAATCTTTTCCCCCTGATATTAAAGCCAAGAATTTCATATTATTAGATAATAATAAATCAAAATAGTATGCAACATTCTTTTTATTATTCCTAAACAGGAATCGTGTTTGTCTTCTTTATATAGGGATTATTTTAATTTGTTTGATCAGCCATCAATGGATTGTCCTCAAGTCTATGCGTTTGATGAGTAATCGGAATCAGAGATCTAGTAATCGGAGATGTCTTCACCTCTGAAGTCTAATTTATTTCAAACAATATCAGATTAACAGTCCTAAAATCCAATGTCTAGGATGTGTATTCTTAAATATCCTTTTTTGTTTATATTATAATTCTAATCAACTATCTGAATTAATCCTCAATCAGGAAGGGGAAGTTCTAATTGCTAGGTCCGAATCTATCTAAAAATCTCAAGAAAATAACAGTCTAATCCTCTATTAGATAGCATTTGTTGATTTTCGCTGATTCTAACATCTGCTTTAAACAATTCTGAATTAATTTATGATTTCCATCTTTGATGTGTTGGTACAAATCTATCACAAGATCTTCCAAGGTGATTTGATTAAACTATATTAGAAGTGATTTATAAAGACTCACGTTCCCTTTAAATGATTACACTCCCTCATTAATATTCATCGTTAATAATAAATCAAATATCCACCAATTGCAATAAAGATTCAAAATAATCTACTGTAGACTCTGGACATACCTTGAATAAGAACTCATCAGTGTTTATTTTGATATATCCTTTCTATTATGTCCATATTATTGAAAATTTGCTTGTAATCTGCACTACAACGCAATTTATATTCTCCTCAACTATCTCTGTAGGCATCATATTAATGTTCTTATTGAATGTTAATTTAAGTAGCTTAAGTGGAAGCTATGATTACCGTATAATGGTATTTCGAATATACTTCTTGCCATTTTAAACCCATGCGACCTAAATTTTAGTTTAAAGTATTTACAATACAATGACCATTTTATCTATCTATAATGGAGGCAGGCTGATCAGTTAGTATATTACCTCTCCTAAATTATCCCATTACTAGTTTGGAATAGCTTATAAACTTATCAGTCTCATATTAAGCAATTAATTGATCGCATGTTTCCATCCAATCTTCTTCAATCCAAGAATTTTGGCTGTCTTCAAAGCCTAACCATTTAACAAGATAGCTCTTCTTGTTGTTTATAGTTTTATCATCAAGAATCATTTCGACTGTGTAAGTTTCAGGCTATTAATTATTACTTTTCTTCTTTTTTTGTCTTAAAATCATTAGGTTTATTATATATTATATATTATATATTTTAATTTTATTTTTTAAATATGTCATTTTTTCAAGATGCTAGCAAGCCAAAGGTATTCATTATACAACTATCAAATAGGCAAAATAAGATATTCTTGAATTGTAGAATTTAGGTTCAAGCGACATAGAAGCATAAATTAACCAATTGACATCAGTTGCTTAAGGAAGGATTAAAAATTTCAATAAGCTTTATGAATTGATGAACAATGAATTGCTATCAGATGGGTAGAGCAAGACTATGGATTATTTGTAAACATTTTTACTATTCATAGGCCTTCATACATATCTGATGCAAAAGGAGATTTGGATTCAATATTACAGACAATAAATTTGTTATAAAATTTGCAAGTCTATAAGCAATCAGAACATGTAATTTAAAGTCATATTTATAAAGCTGCTTAGAAGATAAAAAATTGATAGGTTAAGATAAACATTCAATGAGATGAAAGATAAATTATCCCATATATCTCAATCAATACAAACAAAACAAAGAAAGACGATTCCATAAAATAAAGCAACCTAACAATCAGACGAGCTTGATGTACATTTATTGTAGGAAGATTAATAATAAGATCATTATGATGAGGAATTTGTGGAAAGAAGATAGAAATAAATAGAAGTTGTAGCTCGGCTTATGAACGAATTGAATGGAATGGTATCTGACGCTGCCGTCCGAACTGATAACATAGGGAAAAACATATTAACAATAGTGAAAAATGTTTAAGATGCAAAACAAAACACAGGCGATGCAGTCGTTGAAATGGGTAAGGCAGTAGAGATCTAGAAAGGAGGGAATAAACGACTGTACTATCTATCTTATTTAGATTATAATTATGCTTTCTAATCACCTTAATTGTTATTATTGTAGTGCTTCTAGTTTAAGCTACATAATGATTATACTTTTTTTGTTAATATATTATTAAATTTTATTTTAACGATGACCAACAAGGAAGAGGTTCTAAAATAGGTTTATGAGAGTAAGACATTAATTTTCAATTAAGACTAATCTAAAACATTTGGAGCGAAAAACAAACCAAGATAAGATGAGCCAACAATGTTTCAGTTATTATCATGGGATCAGAAAAAGGATGAACCATGGGATTTTAAGAAGAAAACCTAACCTGAGAGAGAAAATGAAGCCAAAAAGTTTAATGGTCGAATAAATCACGAAAACGATCCATGGAAGACTGAGAACATGGATAATTTTAGAAAAATCGAAAAAGTTGACAACTAATTCGTTTAAGGTAATAAATACTATTATTTCAGCTTTACCTGAATAAACTGTTAAAAATATTCAACAAAAATGTGAGAACTTTCAACCTTCCCCATAAAAATAAACAAACTTAAATATTTAAGAGGAAAGGTCTTAGGATTTCAGAGTATCGCCACAATTCAACCCCAAAAATCAAACAGTTTATAGGGATAACTTTCAAGTTAAACAAATTAACAACCATAACGACCTTATGAAACAACTTGAATAGAATAGTAAGAACTTTAAACCAAAAATAATTCATGAGGGTGGTGCAGCACTCTACTACGACTAACCTGAAGAATAAATATAATAAATTGAATCAGATGTAGAGGAAGAAGAAGAATTCGTCAGCGAAACATAAAAGAAAATGAATACTAAATTTTAGAAGTCAGCTAAGAAACTTGATTTGAATGATCCTGAAGATAAGAAGAAGTATGATAGAAGAATCGATAGAATTAAGAAGTTTTCAGGCTAAACAAGATGGCTCCCTGATTCAGCATTCGTTACATATTTTGGCAAACCTGCTTGGGGAGCATATGGTTAAGCAAATGTCAAACCAACTGTAGGGGGCATAATATATGGATAGCATATGCTATCTCACAACATTTAACCTCATAGATAGAGGAATGACCCTTAATATGTGCAATCATACTTAAATGCTTTGAGATATGGAGCAAATGTTACTTCAGTTATTCCAGAGCCTCCAAGAAATTGTAGAGAAGAAGATAGATTGAATGAATAATAACTAGAAGCTCTAAATAAGCGAAATCCATTAACAGCTACAACAGTTGAGGAGGCTAAAAAATAAACATAAAATAAGAAAGGAGCTGGGGGAATACCTGATAAATTAACAATTAAGAAACCTGATCTGATAAATACACTCAGATTTGCGTCTGAACATGGTAGTGATGACGAGGATAAGGCATTAAAAAAATAACCTTAAGAAATCAAAGAATAACCAAAGGAATAAGTGAAAGAATAATAGAAAGAAAAAGCTTAGTAGAAGGATCAATCCAAGAGACCTTAATCAGCTTAGCCGAAGTAAAAGAATGAAAAATAAGAGAAACCATAAGAAAAGAAATAAGATTTAACAAAGACAGCAGAGAAGAAATCAAAGAAAGCAGAGAAAATACTTAAAACAGATAAAAGTTAACAATAAGTAGAGAAAAAGGTAACTATACAGGCACCACCTTAAGAAATTGATGATTCATTGGCAATTCCTGATAAAGCTGCAAACAAATTCATGTAAGAACTCAAATAGAAGAAAGAAAAAGCTAATAGACTCACTATGAAAATTAATGAAGTTAATCCTTCAGCATTTTAAGGCTAATAGTAAAAACCCTAACAACCACAACCAATAAGCAAAGATCTATAAGATGTTAAATAATTTGACGATATGTATATTACATTATTATTTTTAGGAACCCACCAGCTCATTATTTACAATCACTTGATCCAGTTGAATTGAATCCTAAGTACTATAAGGGTGTTCCAGCAGATTGGCTTCATAGAATCCCATATGCTGGATAGAAGAAAGAAAAAGACATTCCAGCTAAGGATTGTTTAGATTTTGGATATTGATAACTAATATATATTTTTTTATTTTATATATCACAGTTCAATTATATCATCTTGTTAAATATTTTTCTCTACATTTTATGAAAATTATTTGATTTATTATGGATTCTAATTGATAATATTATTAGCTTATTCTTATACTTGGTTAGAAAATTAGCCTCTATTTTAATCAACTAAATTAGTTAATTGTTATTATTTTTATTAAAATTAATTTACCAAGTTACCAGTATCTAAATTTTGAATCTATTGAACTTACTATTGTAATTATTCAGGAATTAGGTTTTTAGCAGATTGTAGGATTCCATCATTGGGATTGCTTATTAATTATTATTTTTCTTCTAACTATCTTTTGAGCCCATTAACCTATTATACTTTTTCTTCCAAATTCTCCATGTTCTTTTTAATAGCATCAGGCATGAATCCTGACAATTGCCCAAGTAGAGAACTCTATGCCTATTTTAAATCACTCCCACCCAACTAATTTGATTAGTTTCCAATTATATTTTCAACCTTTTATTTCTGTTCATCAAACTACTATCGAATATTCTCCAACTAATTCTTTTTCTCTTCCACTGCCTCTAATTATTTATTTATTGAATCTGGCAACAATCCCTTTAATTAACCAAATATTCCACCCTATTACTCTTAATTTTTATTATCTTGCTAACTTATTACTTAAGAAATATTCCCAAACTATCTAGTTTTATCTTGTACAGAATTAAATTATTCATTTATTGAATCTGGCAATAATCCCTTCAATTAACCAAATATTCCACCCTATTACTCTTAATTTTAATTTTAATTATCTTATTTTTGCTCCTATGAATTGCAGAGAAAATTATTAAGAACTTATTATTTTTGTCCTAACTCCTATTTTATATTTTCAAACTATTTTTATTTTTCCTCAACAGCATTAATTTGCTTATTAATTGACTCAGGCAGAAAACCTCTTAATGAACCAAAAAGCCCACTCTATTCTTCTACCTTGTGTGATTGTTCTTAAGGTGATGACTATTATTGATTGCTCTGAGAATTTCCAACGAATTGATCTAACATTTATTTTTTTTATTCAAATTCTTATTTTATGCCATCTAATTGTTTCTTCTTCTCCTCGACAGCATTAATTTATTTGTTTACTGAATCAGGCAGAAATCCTCTAAATGTACTTAATAACCCTTATTCTTTATCTTTCTGCTCCTCATTGTCTTTTGATTAGGTTTTTTCATTCCCTTATTATTGCGATGTGTTTCCAACAAGATTATTAAACATTTGCTTCTTTGAATCTATTTCCTATTTTATGTTTTCTAATTATTTCTTCTTCTCCTCAACTTCATTTATTGATTTCTTAATTGAATCTGGTAAAAATCCTTTTATTGTTCCAAACAACCCACCTGAATCCTATTCTGGTTATTTATTTCCTTATTTATCTTACATTTATTAGAACCCAGTTTATTATGACTAAGGGGTATCTTGCTATTTTCCATCTGAACTTCTATCCTTTTGAGTTTCCTACTTAAATGTTTCAATTAAGTTCTTCCCAAATTCAGCCAAATCAGATCCAAGTAGCATCTAATTGTCGTCATTAATTGGTTTAATTGTTGCAGAACGAGAATGCCCATATTGGCGTGCTTACTGAAAATCAAACTTTGCATTTATTAGAATCTCATATTTAGGTTCATGTGATAATCCATTCTTAACTTATTATTTGAAGTATAATCTGATAACTTTCCAATTTTTCTAAACTCTCTTCTTGTATTCAGATCTATCTTCCAAATACTTTTTAAGAAAAGGATAATCAGATTTTAGTCGAGGAAACATGATATTGATTTTTTTTCGAATAGGATCATACATATCCTAATACTTAATCAGGTATCCATAAATGATGAATCTTATAATGTAAATTAAAAACATTAGGTTGATTATTGCAATAAAAGCATAAATGATATAGGCTAGATAATCAAGACCCCTAAATAGTGATTGATAAGCCAACACACCAGATAGGATTGAAACCAAACATGTTATCGATGAGTATCTATCAGAGTGGTTAAGATCTCCACTTTTGTATGGTGTATGTTCGAATTATGCCCAAGTGTAGAAAAATAATATCGCAGTCGCAATAGATCCCTTAACAACAACATAATCCTGATAAAATGTTAAGAACATAAACAACAATTCTTTCTGAAACAACTTCACAAATTCCCAATAATAAGTGCTTTATGAATATTCATTGTAAAAGAATCCTAAATTCTTTCTTACACTATTTGTGTACAAATAGTGTCTCTTCTTATAAACTAAGTAAAAGAATGATAAAGGCAATATGAATGCCCATAATAGGATCATAGGTGCAGCAAAACCATTAACCCAACTTTAATGAGTATCTGTATTAAATAGATAGGCGACGTTTGATTATACATATGATATGTTGCTAACAATTCTTTATGAGGCTAGGGAAATGAAACCTGAAATAAGAGTAGGCTACATAAGCATAAACATGTAAATAAATGCTGTATAGACTAACCCAATTTGAAATGGATATCCTAAAAATATCACACCGAAAAAGTATTATAATAAAAATGCTGATAAATACAATAAGGGTTATATAACCTACCATATCATGCCAAAATAGATGACATTAATGTTTGAAAGGTCCTTATATAAACAGTCCAGGGACTTTGAGTTCTATTATCCAGGATCAGCAATTGCATTAGTAACTTAAACTAATCCATCTGGCAATGTTAATTGAAAAGTTCCCAATACCTAGATTATTTGGAAATAGTTCATGATTATTTTCATGTAATTAGATAGATCCCCTTAAGTTGTATCAAGCCTAGATCCCATTAATGTTAGTGATTTAATGACTAAAAACACTCTTACTGAATCATATGTCGCTTTGACAGATATCATAGTAGTCCCAATATTAGCAATAGATGTTCCTATTAGTTACTAAATATTCTAGTCTCTAGATCCATCACATGTTCCACAACTATACGGTTTTGTTTGAGCATGAACTCCATTACCTCTAACATTATAGAGATCACATTATTCACAAAGAGCCCCAAGTTGACCTGTAGTGCATGATCTATCACCAGGATTCCATCCACCCTTACATACTGATGGGTTGTTGAGACAATATGTTATTCGATCATTATTTGTATAAGGTCTCCAATATCCTCTTTATAAATTTAATGAGAAAGGTGTTATTGAGATTGTAGAAACACTGTCAATCTATTAACAAAATTTCCTAGATAGATCTACATTATACTAATATGATAATAATATATTACAGTATTACCAGTACATGCTACACATTACTGGTTAGTATAAACCTCTCCCAACTAACAAGGGAATGTTCTGATATTAGCGATAAGAGAATAATGACTATTATACCCTATTATATCGTATGGAGGGGTCTGATTGTAAATGGGGATTTTCATTTCAGGGCATAAAACTAATTAATTAATTTTATAATTTTTTACATTATAATTCCAAGTATAACTTTTAATCTGCCTTCGGGTCAAATATCACTGTCAACTTATCTAAATCATACCCTCCTTTAGTTTAATTATAATAAAATTGATTCGGAATGGTGTAATTAGTATAATATGATTTCTCTGTATAGTTAGTGGAATCCTAAATTCTACCTTAAACTGTGCATATGGCTCCATTCTATTAATTTACAACTTATTCAGAGTACTTATTCTTATTAATAATTCTAAAATTCCATCCAAAAGGAACCTATTCTTGTGTAAAAGGATAATAATAGGAATATGAACTAACTTACTATCCTGAAGGCAATATAAGATAGGTCGTTTTGTTTGGATAACTTCCAATTTAGTATTCCTTCATTTGAATTACTTCTTTAATATAGGACTAATCTGATGTAACGATAGTGCCATTTGTACTCAACACATTATCAATAAAAACTTAAGTCTCTAAAAGTTACCCATTAACCATAGAAATAGTTTAACTCCTTGTTGCCTCATAAAGATTTGAAGAAGACATAGAAGCTAAATTTGACTTGAATGTATTATTCATAAGCGATAGGTCTGGTGTCTACACTTAAAATAAATACATAGCAGCACCCACCTAAGCTTTATTGTTATCAAAATAATTTTGATATAAAACAATCTTAGACACAAGTTTTGAATTCTCAAAGTATAGAGTACCACCCACCAACTGAGCCTGATTATTTGAAAATGAATTATTGATCAATAAAGTATCGATGTCTATGATTGCAAACGCAGCACCTACTTAAGCTGTGTTATTAACGAATTGGCTGTTTGATATAAGAATTGTTAAATTTTTATTCATCAAGTCTATAAATACTTGTTGGAGCACTCTCTAATTGTAGATGTTTTATGTTAGTTTTACATCTGAGTAATCGCTTTCACTTGATATAATAAAACAACCTACATATCCTCCTATGTTAGATTCATAGTTCATATCCGTGATATTTATAGATTTAACACCATTATCAACATTAAGTAATTGTATGAATGCATAGCATACTTTACATTTGTTTTAAGTTATTTTCAGTCCAACTGCATTCAATGTATTCTATGAAGTAAAACCCACCAAATGAATTATTGATGATATTTTTGTTTCAGTATATGAGTTATATGCTTATGAGAGTACACAATAAGCTGTGCTTATGTTTTGTTATTTTATGAATTGAATATTATATTGATTAGTTGGAATAGGTGTAGGTGTTAGATAATATTTCCATTAATAATCTACATTCTAGAATTAATCTAAAATTGTTTGATCGAATAAATTATACTATATGGGATTTGTTGAGTCTAGTTAGATTTCATTAAGTCCACTTATCAAGTTCAAATAAACTAATGTTGCTGATGTTACATCACAAGTCTAATCAGCAAGTTTATATGTGAATGAATCGATATAAACACATTATTGTTAGGAGCTTGTGTTATCATAAAATGTATTGTTATTAAATTTTGAATTAGAAAACTATATGCTACCCAACACTGGATCTAAAGTAATTTAAATTAATGGCAACAAAAACATCTAACAATTGTTTATTTGAACATTTTATACAGAAAATGTGATTAATTTGTAAAGATATAAGATACTTACATAATTAAGTTCAGTAAATAGGACATCACTCATATACAATATACCGTTCCTCTATCTCATACATGATGATTAAATTTATAAAGCATTTATTTCTTATTAAGCAATTTAAGGAATTTTCGATAAAAATTCTATCATATTATTGTTCTAAACTTGAATATTATTAAGCTACACTGTAGGGGTTGCAATACATGAATCAGGAAATCTAGAGTACATGAATGATGAATCTAGAGATTAACATTTCTGAAAGTTAGTATCCATAATCCAAATGTAATTTTTGTTTTTAGAATTTTCAAAGAATAAACATCCACCTTAAGATCTGCTAACGCAATTCGTAAATTAGGAACCAAATAGGAAAAAATCAATACCGGATTAACTTGAATCCACATACATACATCCTCCATATGTTGAATACTTAGACTCCAATGATCCTTATAAATTGATGAAGTTTGTATAATTGATAGTTATAAATCCTAAACCTAATGTTTCTATATAAATTCCATTTCCATTCAAACCAAAACTATCTGAGAAAGTTGACTATAATATTGTTAAATTAGATGCTTTAACAAATAGATTTGCTCCATTCGATAAAATAGTAAAGAACTCCTATAAATTATAAGTCAAGTTACTTTAGAACTAATTCTCTGCTAATCGATAATACCATCCTTCTTCAATTACATTTGTAAAACTAAAGGTAGAATTGTTAATTAAAAAAAAGTCAGATTATATTGATATAATTCCTAGATTAGATTTGGTTGCTCTATTGTATTGAAAAATTGAATTATTTATAGTAACTGATGCGTAGGGAGATTAAATTAGTATGCATGTTGTTGATGGCAATAATTAGGCTGTATACTAGTGTAAGTGGTTACTTTAGAAATTTAGGTTAATTATTTATATTATTTACTATTACGTAGATACTATTTAGATTAATGAAATTTATGATCCTTAATCATATTTTAGCAAAGTATTATTTAGAATTTATAGATTCTATATAATGATTACTTCTTATTAATATCCTTGAAAGAAATAATTATCAGTTGTAATAGTTTCTTAAGTAGTATTCAATACTAATATGTTTTATGACTCTATATATATTGAAGAGGAATCAATATGCAGCATTCTATTAATGTAAGTATTTAAAATTCTAACTCCTTTCTAAAAATTACTAATATAAATATTAAAATAATTCTAATTTAAAGATTTAATTTAGCCCAACAAGCAATTTTCATTAACTGGTATTAAATTGTTTACAGGATTAAGTACCTTGCCATTTGGTGATTGAATGTTGAATTCATCTAATAATTCCTAACTCATTCCTAGATCTATATAATTAGGCATTGACCAATCAAATGTTAAATTGTTTGCATCAAAATACCCTATATTTTATATCGTCAATACAGTTATTCCCAAATTATTATCAGATTTGAAATAACTTATGGTTACTCCAAATAAATCATTAAAATACAATAAGGCCGACGTAACTGAGCCCAGTTTGATTATCTCTATATCGATTGCAGTATTTTTAATAGTGATGTATTATAAATTAATACTTGTAACCATTCCTAATTTATTTTTAGGGGTATTCAAGACTATTAAACAATTTATGTCAAAACACTAACAAGAATCAAATATAATGTTTAATAGATTATATTTCTAAATTGTTTAAATGTATTATGTTGGACCTGTATAATCATTTTGAGCTTAAATCAGTGTAGATTAATTATGCATTTAGCATTTGTAGAAATATATGTTATTGAATTAAAAATTATCTGATTCCATAAAGTTTGAATAATTGAATAAATTTTAAAGTAAAACTAAATTAGATATTGAAGTCTATTATATATTTGATGCCTAGATAAATGAGGAGTTTTCAAAATAGTTAAAGTTTATACTTCCTCCACTTAAATTAAAGCTTACAAAATTACTTAGTTCCTAGAATGATAATATAGACGAATTGTAAATATTACTTTCAATTAAATTGAGATTCTAAATATTTATAAAATTAAAATCCATAGGATTAAGTAATAAAAATGATTTATTTATAATTTAGCATTCTTTAATTGTTAGATTTAATATAGAGAGACTAAAATTATTTGATTAATTAAATGTTTGCATAAACAATGTATCTTAATTGTTGAATCCTTCCAATTAAACATATTGAATATTAATATTGAAAGTATTTTGCAACAATATTTAAAATGAAGTTCCACTAGTTTTTTAAATAGTTGATTTGATCAATTCAAACTAATTGTAGGGTGATTATATCTAAATACCATATTTACTTATTGGTTTGATGCTCTATTATGATAATTAGTATTAGAAATTTATATTATTGAATGAGACCTTATTAACTGAAGTGAACTATAATAATCCATATTGATTGAAAGTAACCTAATTCGAATCAAAAGAAGTTATCATCACATTGAATTCAGTTAAGGAAAAAATGTTCTTTTAGAAAGCTGTAGTCAATTAAGTAGGTCTCTAAAATGTACACTATCCATTCTTATCTCCCTTAAATTTCACAATTAAATTTAGAGTATAAATTGTTGCCTAATTTAACGATTCATATTATGAATAGCTCTCAATCTTAGTAAATCTTAAAATGGCAGTAGGATTAGCTGAGAATATGGCGCTCAATTAATAATAATAGTTAGCTTAACCAGGATTAGAATCTAGACTCGAAGCATAATCATCATCATCACAAAAAACATAAACGGTTATGGTGCTTTCTGTTTAGCATTATTTCATGGCTGAAGAACAAGTAATAGGTAAAAATGTATTGGTATCTAAATATACGGATTTTCCAGCAGGTAACACTTTACAATTTGTAACAAAATTTAGAAAATTTGAGTAAATTTTAATTACTAGGGGAGAATAATGGGTTAAAATTCTCCTCAGAAGTTCTATCTCTACAAGCCATACAATTGGTTGGACATTCATTACATTAACTTAAATCAGCCTCTAATGATTACTAATTGAAGGGACTTGGGCATTTTGAACAAAATGCTATTTATTCCTGATATTAACACATATCTAGATCATCAAACATACAATCAGATGTACAACCTAAACATTATCCGTTTGAATATAATTAAAATCCCTCCTTGCATTTAGAGCAATATGGAGTTAGGAGGTCTTCATTAGTGTATTGAACTTTCTAGTCATCAGTCAAGACTGTTGTTTAATATGTTAAATAATCTGTGAAATTGTAACTTAAAGTATACTACCAGCAAGTTAAGCAATTTTAAGGGCATCTTATGCAAAACCCAGTGAAAAAATCAGCATAATACTCAGGTTCACATTAAATACACTAATATAAATCTAGCTTAGGACCATCAATAACTACTCCACTACCATCAACAACTTATAACCCTTCATCTTAGTATTTCATACAATTTTTGCAATAAGGTAGTTTTGAAGTGCATTTTCCTGAACAAGATTAAGTTAATTCTTCAAAAATAAATCCATCATCACATCTCACACATTTCGAATTTACGTAAGACTGACAATTACTACTTAAGGTCGCACTGGAGCAAGTTTATCCTGAACTATCCAACTCATATCCATTCTCACATAGCAGACACTTAGGATCATCTGACCAATTCAATTAAGGAGTAAAATCTAAATTGTACGTAAATTAAGAATCAGGAAGATCATAGTAACATTGTTTGCAATTAGAAATCGAGCATGGTTCACATTCAACGCCATTAAAACTTATGAAACTTGATGGATCTAAGCATTATCTACAACGAAGAAATAGTGTTGGCGATTCGGGCTCAGGTTTTTATGTTCTTGTTGGATACCTATAAGTTCCATAATCCACATATTCACATCTTGAGCATGTGTTGTCACAAGGCTAACAAGTCTGAAAATCAATGCTTGGTACATATCCATCAGGACATTTAATACACATATAGCCAACATCATTAATACAAGATAAACATGTTCCTTAACACAATTAGCATTAAGAATCCAATAAATAGTATCCAGTGATGCAATAGTCGCATTATAAATTTGTGCAACTCATACAATTACTTTAACAGGGTATGCATTTATCGTTTTAGAAATAAAACCCACTCAAACAAACTAATGCTTTATTAAGATCTGTTGGATTAGACAATCTATTGCACTAGCTATCAAGATCAGGGTCCGAACAAAAGTAATTACAACCTTCACATTGTTATGTTGTAAGTTAATTTTATATATTAACTACAAAATATAAGGTTGGAACTTCTAAGGTTTAATTAATGTAGACTCCTGAAATCAAGTCGCCATTAGGTATTGTATACTAATAAGTGCACTACCTATTCTAATCCCACGTTTGGGGATGCTCAAAGCAATCCATACAATATAAAGTTCCAATCTACTTATATTGTTAATATGGACTTTAGACTATTAATGAATTTAAATTACCACTAAACACAATATGACTACTAGTGTAAGAAATAACCTGGTTAACACACTATTTGTGATGAAAGGCATTTTTAAATTCCAATTGGACACTGAGTACATGAACATACTGAGTCGAGAGGGCATGGTAATTAGCATCCAGTTTGCCTATATTAGCTAGGAATTAGTATTAATATTACATCTGACATTTAACTGTTATAAGAAGCAAAATTGCAATAATCATATGAAATAAATAAACTTTTTAATTTATTTTAAATATTCATCAAATAAATAATTAAAATTTTTAATATGATAGCATTAAGGAGGGAAATATTTTTATTAAATTACACAAAAGCTGATCGATTGAACACTGTAAGAAACAAAAGAACTCAAATCATACAACAAGAAAGGACTAATTTTCAAAGTTATGAGGAAAAGATGAAATGTATATTATCTATTTTTAAAAGTAAGAGCTTAATGTGATTGTGCCTGAAATTCTCACCAAAGAGCATAATAGATAGAATTATAAAGAATCCATGCTGATTCCAATAAGGAAAATATTCCAAGACTTGAATTTTGCTAATAAGGAAATTTTTGAAGTCATCGATCTTTATCTGTAGTACGAAATTTAGTTCATAAAATCTTATACACTAATTGAAATGAGGGATTCCCCAAACTATCAGGATGAAACAACCAAATAAGTATTAGAGTATCTAAGCAATTTGAACTATGGACAATTTGAAATATCAGATCTCATAAATACTGAAATATTTGAATAATTAGCATTCATAATAACTAACTCTTAACATCCTTGGATTGTAGAACAAGCAATTTACACACTATTGTAATTGCTCATCATGGATGATAAACAGATGATTGAAAAATTTAAACAATTGAAAATAATAAGTCCATGTATTGATAATGTTTTGAACCTTGGATACTTCCATAATAAGTATTTCATTGAATTAGTCTCCAATGTAATTACAGAATTTTCATTACTAGATGAATATCAGGATTATGGTGATTATTTTTAAGTTATAACCTTTTGGAACAAAATATTAGAAACAGAATATGATGACTATTTATTTTAGATCTAATTAGAAGCCTCACTATTTTATTCGATCTACCTTTTATCGAGAAACTATAACGATATCTAATGGGAATTCATTTATGATTAAGAAGAAAACTAATTATTCTTGGAAGATGCTATGACTAAAATTTCTAAACTGACATTTAAAGATCACCACTCAGATAACTTAAAGCATGCAATAAATGGATACAAGGCAGTTTACTATGGGATGATAAACAATATGATTTCAAATCTAGATGCATTTGAAGTACTTAATTTTTATAGTGAAAAACTTATCTCTATGTTATTGATGGATTTGAAATCCGACTCTCAGGAAATAATTGATTTGGACTGCTCTATTTTATATGGACTAATTACATGTGATGTAAAATTAAGATTAGACATCCTGAGATCCCACATCTATAATTGGTTTCATATAATATTGGATGTAAACTTTAATTAAACTATAAATAAATCATAAGTAATATTATTATTAATTATTCTTAGATCATCAACGTACTACTTGAAGCAATTAATTTTGATGATTAGAATTACATAATGGAGCTAACGTAATAAGATATAATAAAAGCACTTGTACACTCAATAGAATAGCGTGATCTTACAAGTCAGCAATTGTCTGAAATCCTAAGTGCAATGATATTCATCTCAAATATATAAAATGATTATCTAAATACCTTGAATAGCTTGAACGATATATAATGGAATCAATTTATTGCCTATGTACTACAAGATAGAAGGATTATTATATTAATCTAAGATAAAATTTAAGATATGTATAACAAATAGGAATTAGAATCAATTTTAGGTCAATTAGTATAATTGACAAACACATTTGCATAAAAAAGAATGAAATATAATATTAAATGATGTAAATCTCATTAAAAAATTATACCGATTATCTACTGTTATATCAATTAAATGTTTCTAAACATATTCTCACGCAAAGTAGAATTAAAAATTTCTATTAAACTAAAATAAAGTGATTGCCTAAAGAAATCAATTTATTCTAATTACGCTTTGTGTAAAATGAGATCTACAAGCTTGCTGAGGTACATAATTAAATAAATAAGATATTCATAAATATCAAAAATTAATTGGTCAAAATTATGTTATATTAATAATATATTATTATAATTATTTATCATAAAATATTCATCTTAAAAAATATTAATATTGAAGGAATCCTTGCTTTCTTTTATCAATAATTACTTCGCTTTGAGAAGAAAATTATTGAACATGATTGGTTATAAAATATTCTTAATCAAGTATGTACCCCTTATATAAATTTTTAACCTTAGAGGTCAAAAAAATGTTAATTAGAGTTTGATACTAATCGACGGCATCTTTTGAAATTTCTTTATAAAAATAAAATTTTTAAAGCTTAGTAGTGGCTATATAAAAATTACTTATGATTGATTTCTTAAAACTAATAATATGAACACATAGAACATATAATAGATTCTAATATAAAAAATACGCTAGGAGTTAAATATTGCCTATCACATTAAACTAAATTACGAATTAACTCTGTTAAATTATTAAAGGTAAGTTGTTAATAAGATTAAAATTAACATTTAGAAAGTTATAATAAGGAATCTTTATAATAATTTATTTATTTGTTCAATTATTATGAGTTTAGTCTATTGGTAAAAAAAAGTCGAAATATCTGCAATCTAATCATTCCAAATTTAATGCAAATTGCTTAATAATTACTTTCAGCTTTAAATAACATTTATTTCAATCGTTAATTGTTAGAATGAAATTCCTTAAATTTATTTTGTAAAATGTATAAGCATCCCAAATCTCCTAAAAAATTTAATTTGATGCTAAAAATTATTAATTCACTTTATAAATTTAGAATATTTTTGAGCGCTTGCTCATAAATGTGAATTGGTCGTTCTTAAAATGTTTCTTATAGAATTTAAATATAATAAAAGATTAGTGGATCAAAAATGTTTAATTTATTTTTAATTTCATCTATTAGTTCTAACAAGTCTTTGTCCACTAGTTAATTATAATTGGATTTAGAATATTTAAAAATTAGCAAAAACTTATGGCCAATTCCTAAATTTATATTTGCAAAACGATTATTTGTTATATATTCAAACCTTAAAATATTTAAATGTTCATGTTATTGAATATGGTCTAGTTATGAAAATCTTAAGGTGGAATTAAATTCATTCAATTCTTTAAAAGCCTCTTCAAATAATTCTGCTCTATATAAATTTTTAATTAATTCTAAGTGTAAGTTTTGATCATATCTTTATTTTAACAGTTCTTTACCATATTTTATTGGTTTTTCCAAATATCCAAATATAGAAAATTAATTCAATATATATTCTTACTGATCAACGGGCAATTTGCAACATTGCTTCACGTTATAAATAGGATTTCTTGAATTATGATCATTTGTTAAATATTTCTTATATAATAGAGATCTAATAGAAGCAGGAAAAATTTTGGTAATGAATTAATTTATTTACAGCTATTCCCTTTAGATGAATTCCAGCAATTATTCTAAACATGAAGTATCAATTGGGAATTATTAATGATGCTCTGCGATCCTTAATATGGAAAAAAATTTTAAATTCTCTTCATTTAAAAATTGTTGACGGATATGGAACTTTGAAAAATCTTCATTGAATTCAGCTGGTTGCTCTTTTAACTTTAAACATTAAATATATTGTTCTAATTCCTAATAACTTCTAATATGGAGACATTATAAAAAAAGGGGATCTAATAAATTTTTTATTTCGCTTTGAATATCCAAAATATAATTGGGGCTTTGTATTACTATAATGGTTACTACTAAAGCGTATAGATCGTTAGCTAATAGATTTTATTCAATTAATTTGGTTTTAGATATGTTTTACTTTACTTAAGGCATCAAAAAATATAAGGTACCCCTTATGTTGTATGTAGACTCAACCTTATCATATTCTTGTGATTCGCCAAAATCAGATAACAACCAACCTTTATTTTTAACATAAAAAATGTTTTATGGTTTTACATCCCTATGAGCAATATTTATTGAATGTAAATTGGCTATTTGAATTAATATTTCTTTGAAAATAGAATAAGCTTATTCTTAATTGATCGGAATAACTCTCGAATATTCATATAAATTACACTCTCCCCTTTCAGTTAAAGCAAATAAATTAAATTATTGGTTTTATTTCTAAATCACAACAGGTGTTATTAATTATAAACTTTTATCAGGAAAATTCTAATTTATTTTATTATGAATCCTAAACTCATCTAATTATCGTAAAGCTTATTCATATTCATTCAATCTTTAATGTTTAATTGCTATTAGCTTAAAGGAACCAACTAATATTCCTGCTAATATTCTGGAATTATTGCTCTTTCCTAGAAGAATTCTCTAATTCAATATCTCATTAATGTCCTTATAATGATCTTTTTCTGAAAATAAATATTCAATGCCAAAATGATCATCAATCAAATTTCTATCTAATTGATCATAAAAGGCAATTATTTCCTGAATTTATAGTTAATCATTATTTTCAGATATTATTGACAATGATTATGTTCTTTGTGTTTTACTTGACTCAAACAGGGTGTCTTTTTACTTTACCGAGATGGATTCAAGAAACTAAAATTGTTGATATATATCATACTTTTTAGGTATGAAGATTAAGATCTCCTGTCTATCTTTCTAAAGTTTAAGCATCCATATTCAAATAATATCATTATTGAATCAATATAAATGCCATTTGTATCCCCTTATAATCATTCAAGGCGTTTTATTTTATAAAATATATTTGAATTAATATATAATCATTTTTATTGATAAAGGATCTACTTATCTAAACCTTGCAATTACTATGCCCAGGCAAACTTCAAATTACCATTTATAACTGAACTTTAATCTATTTTAGTTAAAATATTCTTTCTAATAATATGAATCTCTTTTATAAGATTGTGGGAAAACACTAAAGCGATTTGAATGTTTTTTGAAGTCTCAAAATTTTCTTTTAATCGAGACTGTTAATTAATAGCATTTATCTAAAAAATTTATAAATGTAGTATTAAAGGAAATAAAATCTAATGATCACTTCTTAAAAGAATGAAATCATTTTCTTCAATTTAATATAAAGAAAATACAAATTTTATAATTTTAATTATGGAGAACCAAATAACTAAATAAGCTATCCAAGTGAACAGATCAAAAGAGTACAAGAACGAATGTCGTAGCTTACTTGAGACAATCAATAAGCTCTAATTATAAATTAAAAGATCTCCAGAGCTTTATGCAAAAGAAATCTCTCAAATATTGGCATAATTTAAAGAAGTATAAGAAATTTCAATTTAATTAGCATTTAGCATAGGTTCTTGCTAATCCAGGATTTAGAGATGAAAAGTTTCTTATATTATCGCAATTTCTATCTAAAGTCGCAGTGTTTTACAAGACAGATATGGCATTTTATATTGATGATCTGATTGAATTGATAAATCACAACTAAGACACCTTAAATCCAGAAGTCAGGAAGAAAGTCATATTTTGTTTGTTGAGATTGAGAGGAAAGAACCTCATTGAGCCTTATAAAATGATAATATTTCTGATGAAATTGTTCAATTGCAAGGATAAGGATCTAAGAAAACTTATTTATAAGTTCATACTTAAGGACATCAAGCAGATTAATAAAGATAGTTAATAAGTCTAGACTAATAAGAAAATCTAGACATTCATAATAGATGTTCTCAAGAAATCTAAAGATAACATTTCCAAAAGAGCCATTTAAATTATGATAGAGCTTTTTAGAAAGAATGTATGGAAGGATGAAAAAGCCATAAATATAATATCTTAAGGATGTTTTAATACTAATTATAAAATATAATTACTCGCTGCATACTTCTTGATTGAAACTACCTAATAAAAATTAGATTCTGATTCAGAGTCAGAGGAAGAGTTTTTACAGAAAAAAGGGAAAAATAAAAGTGTAAAGCCAACTAAAGCTAGAGAGCATAGAATTAATAAATAGAAAAAGGCTTAACTCAAAAAATAAAAGAAGAAACTCTAAAATACTTCAACCAACATATATCCATTAGATCATATCTATAATCCCTAAGATTATGCTGAGAGGCTTTTTAATCAACTAAAGAAATAAGATTCTGACAAATTTTAAATCAAATTAGCTTTGATGCACTTGATTTCAAGATTAATTAATAGACATAAACTTATGTTGCTCTAATATTACACCTATATCTAGAAATATCTCTATCCAAATAATAAAGATATTGCAAAACTGTTTGCATATTTAGCTGAAAGTATACATGATCAGATTCCAAGAGAGGAATTAGGTCCCTTAATAAAACACATCATCGATTAATTTATAAGTGATAGATGCTCTGATTTAACAATTACGATGGGTATTAGAACCTTATATCAGATGATCTAAAAGCATCCCTTCCTCTTAGAGAAGCATGATGTCATGTATTTGGTCAATTATAATAAATATAAAAACAGAAATGTAACTGAGGCTGCAAGATCAATTATTAATTATTATCAAGAAAATAATCCATAACTATTAGATAAAAAGCATAGGGGTAGATAATGGAAAAAGATGGATGAAGAGGATGAAGAAAACTAATAGCTTCCTGAGATCTATTAGCAAAAGGTTTGCACTGAAATAGAGGGTGCCATGCTTCTATAAAAAGAAGAGGAAGAAAAACTTAATGTATTTATAATTATATAATTTAGATTGTTCACTTTCAGCCTATTTATTATGATAGAGTTTTAACTGATGAGGATTTCAAAAGAATAAGAGCTTTGTAGAGAAAGAAATAGGCAGAGGAATAAACAAATAATCAATAAAAAATGGAAGTGGAGGAAGTTTAAGAGGATGAATAGGATGAAGATGATTTTACATCAATAAGTGGAGAGTCAGATGTTGATGATGAGTGGTCTGATAATCTAAAATCAGAAATATCTGAATTGGAATAGGACTCAGTTTAAGACTATTATTCTGGTGAGAGTGAAAGTGTTGACGAGAATCCTTTGGGGCTAGTAAATGAGGATGACATCGTTAAATATAGGTAGACAAAGTCCGAAAGAAAGTAGTAATTACGAGAGTAGCTAGAGAACAACACTAAGGAGAAATGGTACAAGGGTAGAAAGAACAAGAAGTCTGAATTTTAATCTAAAACAAATGAGGAGAAATTGAAATTCAAGCCACTACAGATGGTTAGATAGAAGAGGATCGATAAAAGTAGAAGTGAGGGATAGTTGAAGAAGAAAATTAAGAAGTTGAAATCATAGTTGGGTCATGTGAGAAATAAAAAGGAATATAAGAAGATTAAAAATTCTAAGAAATGAAAATCATTTATTTATAACCTTTTTCATATTTTCAAATACATCTTCTGGAGTGTGGGCTTCAAGCATCAAATGCATTTTCAAGTTTTTCCTATTATGCTCTTTGACGTCATCCTACCCTAAGAAGGAATTTAAGTATTTTTATAATGAAAGCAGCTACTTATCTTATCTATTGTCATAAAATGGCAAGATAGGAATTCCATTATCGATCTATAAGGCATAGCTGTATGCAGAGTTATCAATTAAGAGCATTCTTTGAAGTGATCTATTTTTTATCAATGATAGATCTTTTATGTATTGCCCTTATTAGGAAGTGCAACAATGCTCCCTCGATAAAATGGTTTTAAAGACCTTCTTTGTATCTATGTACTCTACAACCTTTTTAGCGTAAGCATGATGAGATGCAGTGAAAATCACCATTTCAAAATTAACAGATAAATTTTCAAGCAGCGTTTACAAACCAGGTCGTATGTTCAAACCTACCTATATATTTATTACATAATTACAGATAAGGTCTCATTTTTTGTGATTTGAATTGACAATTTTTTATCTGATGGAATATTCAAGTCAAGATTACAGTGGATCAAGGTTTCATCAAGATCGAATAACAAGGTATAAGATTTCTCTGTAGCAGGCAATAAGAATGGCTTAGGTTTTGTTAATATGCTTTGAGGTTTTATAGATCTAATGTGATAAAATGACATATTGAAGTGATCTCTAAATAATTTATTGAAATAAGTATCTACACTCTTATATCCCTTCTCGACATCAGAAAAGTAATACTATTTAGGTATCAATATAAATATTTTTTGAGTCTAAGTACTTATTGGCCTTTTACTTTGAATTACAGATTTCTATAAATGATCTGTAAAACTGTATTTTAATTTAATCTTAGTCTCTTTTGATATATTACTCTTCGGGGTCTATGATATTAGTTATCCTGGATCGGATGATCTCATTTATCTTCTAATCTGGTATATTTATTCTCTTTGGATGCTTAATTATCCATCTATCGTCTATTTTCTTTTATCCTAACTTGTTTGAGTTCTTAATGTGAATTATTTTGACTCTGAAGGTAGCGAATATTGCCTTTTCATAAAAATATATTTATAAAATAAATTATGATTTCCACAAAGCGTGAGTACTTTAGGATCAACATTAGAAAGCAAGCCAACAATGAGATGTTACAAAATAAAAGGAAGGGTTTTCTTAATCAAGTTATCTAAGAAAGTAACTAATTTCGTATATAGTTGATAATGAAATGCTTGAACTGATTGAAAGTTTACAAAAAGATCAATACATGCTTTTATAAGATAGAAACTTAGTACTTACCCTAAATAAGCTGTTTAATGATTTAAAGTTTATCAACCCCTCAGTGATTAAGTTGATGATCTCTATAATGAGCCAATATATCTAGTACGAAGTTTAAATAAGGAATGAACCATCTAAAATCGATAAGAATATATGCAATATGTTTTTTGATATGTTGACATACTTTTATATGGTTAAAAGATACTAGAATGTTAGCCCTTTAATAAGGGAAGGCTAATTTTTGAGTTAGTTAATATCAATAATGACTGATACTAGACATGGGTTTATATGCAATAATATATTTAAAATATTCTAATAAATATATGAAGAAGAGGATGAAGACATAATTTAAAAATTAAACTAGAACAACATGATTCACATCATATTGAACCAAATAATGTAGTTTAGCTTCAGAGAAAAGCACTATATTGAATTTGTTTTGAATGGATTAGACCTTATAGAGGTGATATTGTATATCCGTGATAAATCAAGTAAGGAAGAGATATAAGTTATTAATACTGCATTTTGGTAAATTGTGAATAGTAATTAATACAAAGGCTCAATAGAAATCTCAGCAGCTTTTATAAGAATATTTAACTTAATTGTTAATTTAAAACAAAATGATAGAAATAATTACCATTACATCTTTATTTTATATTAAGAAGATAGAGAAAAGAAATTTTAGCCTTAACATTAAGACAAATCCATAATTTCGTGGATTATTGAGCAGATGTTTCATTGTATAGATAACAATGATGTGGTGCACTAATTTAGAAAGGGAGTTCATTAAATGCTTATGGGTCTAACATATTTGAATAAAGGAGAATATATTTATTATTTATTATAATATGGAATTACAAGTTGTTTGTTATCAGATATTAAGACAAATGATCAAGAAATGTTGAACATGATATGTTGTACACTCTCAAATATAGTATGCGAGAACTAGAGAACTAAAAATGAAATAGCTAAAATCTAAATATTTCATTATCTCTACTATTCATTAGAAGGCAATCCAAATATTACGAATCTAGATAATGTATATTATAAATTAACATAATTAGGTCTCAGATTTTATTTCAGATTCCCTAGAATCTTAGGATAATAATTATTTTAACATGCTGATTGATTAGGAAATCTATAACCTTATTTTGATGTGCTTAAATTATTTCAAAACTAAAACAGACTGCTCAAATAGACTAAATAATCTACTTTAAGGCATAACAAGCATTTACAGAACTTAGATCACTCACATCTAAGACCAATAAATCTGTTAATAGGAGATACGGATTCATTAGAGGGATTACATTTTAAACTTTTTTAGACAATAGCCATAACTTGAGAACCAAATTCAAGAAACAATATTTAATTTAGACGATCCTGAAAATCCCTAATTAACATTCGACAATCTTATATCCCTTATAAATAGTGATGAGTGCCTTAAGTATGATTAACTCCTTGATATGTAATGATCTATTATGTTATATTATATTAAATTAATTTATTTATTCTTTTTTAATTTTAAATCTATTAAAAACATTTTATAAAAGAAATAAGAATTCTGAGAATTATTTAAATAAATATTTAGATATGGATTCGAAAACTTTGGAAAGATAGTCAGGAGACCTTAATCCTCATACTTTAAATGTATATTATAGTAATATGCTATAGTTTGTAGAATCATAGAGTTTTAGATTTACAAAGAATCAATCGGAGACCAGTGGAACACAAAAAACTTTATCATTATCGATGATATCTGAAAACACCGATGCAATCGAGGTTAATGATTTAATTGCCTTTTATGATCAATTAGACAGAAACTTATTTGACGATAAATTAACTTAGGAATTTGTTTATTCCGAAAAGGACAGTTATGCTGATATTAAGGAAATAATAGATTAAAATCTTTACTTAGCACAAAGTAAGGCTACTAATATAATAGTAGGCATATTACTCAAACCCTTTAAAACAATTGCAATAAAATAATAAAGATTAAATTAATACGAAAATGCTTTATCTTAATTAGAAGAATTTAGAATTCATAATAAAATAAATAAGAATTTTCCTCATAAATGCTTAGAATTAATCACCCCAGTGTAGATTTGGAAATAAAACTAATATTATCACATAGTAGCATGCACTGAAAGAGGAGAGTGTAATTTATATGAATATTCGAGAGTTATTCCGATAAATTAAGAATAAGCTTATTCTATTTTCAAAGAAATATTAATTCAAATAGCCAATTTACATTCATTAAATATTGCTCATAGGGATGTAAAACCATAAAACATTTTTTATGTTAAAAACAAAGGTTGGTTGTTATCTGACTTTGGAGAATCATAAGAATATGATAAGGTTGAGTCTACATACAACATAAGGGGTACCTTATATTTTTTGATGCCTAAAGTAAAGTAAAACATATCTAAAACCAAATTAATTGAATAAAATCTATTAGCTAACGATCTGTACGCTTTAGTAGTAACCATTATAGTAATACAAAGCCCCAATTATATTTTGGATATTTAAAGCGAAATAAAAAACCTATAAGATCCCCTTTTGTTATAATGTCTCCATATTAGAAGTTATTAGGAATTAGAACAATATATTTAAAAAGGTAACGTAAATTATGTACCATTTGAGTTTAATGAAAAATTTAAAATCCATCGCAAACCTTATGAGTATTAATATAATGGTGCTCTTTTTTATAAATCGATATTGGGTATCTATAGTAATCATAACTTATTTAAACTTTAAAGTTCATGTTTAAAAAAATTGGTGTTAGGAATTTAGAAGATATGTAAATCATCTTTCAATTAAATTTCTCCAAATTTATTTGTGGACTTGTATTAATCAAAGTTTATGAATGATAACAGCATAATAAATACATTATTGAAACATAAAAATGTATTTTAAGCCTCTATTCATTGGCAATAAATTGCTTTAGAGTGTCTTCTCAATCAAGGATATATAGAAAAACCAATTAAATTTTGTTAAGAATTTTTAAAATAATAATATGATTAAACTATCCATTTATAGTTAATAATAGGCTTGATAAGTGCACAATAAGACGAAGAAGTAGATGTACAAATAAAATTATTTAATTCTTGTTTAAAATTTGATCATCTACAAAATCATTTATAAAATGCGTATATACCTATTATGGAGTCATAAAAGGTTATAAATAATCAAGAGATCCAATATTTCATTAAGGAGAAGGTGTTGCCTGGGGTCTAATCTTATTTAGATAAAGATAATTTTTTTTTAGATATTAGTTTATATCAAACGGAGATAATGAAAATACAAAATTAATTTAATAATTTTAAATTTCAGAACTGTTTTAATCTAGATGTATTAGATAACGTGTTGGAAAATTAGCCAATACATATTGAAGAGCACTGTAATACTGAACATGTTTAACTCTATTTATTCAGAAAATTTCTTAACACAATCAAAATAGGCAGGAGATTTAGGACTTATATATATTTTAGAAAATAAATCTAATAAAATTTAGGAGATTTATAAGAGATTAAAATAATTATTATTTAATTCTGAAAGTGATTTTTAAGCAATTGTTTTTAATATTTAGATTGTAAAATTGCAGCTTTTAGAATAGCAGTGTACAAAAAAGTATACATCTCAACAAGTGAACTAAAAAATAAATTATGTAAAAGAGTCCATCATAAAACTTCAGAATTGTAAATTTAGAATTTATTTAAATCATACCACAATAAATTTACTATCTTTAATTCATAATTTGTTTTGTTATTCAGAATTTTTAAGCCCTAGACTGATATATATTATTGAATATGCTTTAAAATCAACATATAGAGATAAACCGATATTTTAAGGTGAATCATCATATTATCATTAACTTGCATTTTCTATATTACTGAGATTAAGAAATTATAAAAGATGTCGCCAATTGGTGTTACATTATGACAAAATATTGTCCTTTCATCTTAAAGCCTATTACCTATCGACTCTGCTCTAGCATTAAAATGGTCATCTCTTATTTTTAGACTTGTCACCAGAATAAAGGATAATTTTATATCAGAAACAATAGTTCATCCAATGGTAATATCTTTTAAAGTGAATATATTAATTTGATTTTATTTTTCTATTCTATTACATTTGTGAATAATCAAATATAACAAAAAATATAGATTATTTCTCAACTCTTATAAATATAAGTGAGATAAAACACAGAAAATTAATATTTTGTAGTATAATAATCCAAGTTTATATTATCTATTTAACTTTCATTAAGTACTTAAATTTCTCTGCCAAATTATCAAATAAAATAATTTATTAATGGTAGGTATTATCAAAACATAAGGAGCAAACTTTATACATTAATTCTCATATGTGCCATAGTTGGCTCATTTTAATTTATATAAAAAGTTGATAAATTTATTAATGAATTACCTTAGAGACAAACAAAAGTGATTCATAAATTTAGACAGCTTATTTGATGTAGTAATCGGAATTTGTTACGTTCAATTTTAAGAAATATCATGAATAATAATATTTATTGTTGCTTAAATAACTGTTATTACAAACATTTAGCCAAGAAAATATAATATTTATGATCCTAAAAATAAAATGACAATATTTTAATATAAAAATTATATATATATATAGCAAAAAATGTGGAATTTATAATGTTTCAAAATATATTAATTATAAACATATGAATACTTAAACCTTAGAAAGATAGCCAGGAGATCTTAATCTTCACACCTAAAAAGTATGATATTTTGCAATTATGATCAAAGTTTCTTGAATCTACTTCGTTTAAATATAAAGATTATTAAACTGATTCAAGTGGAACACAAAAAACATAATCATTATCATTAATATCTGAAATTAATGACTAGCTATAAATTTAAGATTTAATTGCCTTTTATGAT
Source organism: Paramecium bursaria (assembly GCA_016759055.1). Taxonomy (NCBI): domain Eukaryota; phylum Ciliophora; class Oligohymenophorea; order Peniculida; family Parameciidae; genus Paramecium; species Paramecium bursaria. The sequence goes on from VMTU01000053.1 coordinate 34,820, forward strand.
CAATTAGATCGAAATTTATTTGACGATGGATTTAGGTTTGACTTTATTTTCTCTGAAAAAGATCATTATGAATTCATCGATGAGATAATTAACTAGAGACTTGTTTTAGCATAGAGCAAATTATCTACCATAGTTGCTGGAATGCTATTTAGTCCCTTTAAGCAAATAGCAATAAAAATATAAAAATTAGATTCTTTTGAACATGCCTTAAAATAATTAGAGGAATTTAGAATTCACAATAAAATAAATCATATGTTTCCTGATAAAAGTTTATAGGTAATAACACCTGTTGTGATTTAGAAAAATGATAAAGATTATGATTTAACAGCAATCATGGAAAGAGGAGAATATAATTTATATGACTATTCAAGAAAAATTAAAGTTGACATATAAAAGGCATATTTTATTTTTAAAGAAATATTAATTCAAATCGCCAATTTACATTCCATAAATATTGCTCATAGAGATGTAAAGCCATAAAATATTTTTTATGTTAACAACAAAGGTTGGCTGTTATCAGATTTTGGAGAATCCTAAGAGTATGAAAACGTTGAGTAAAATTATACTATTAGGGGGACCTTATATTTTATGCTGCCTCAATTAAGTTAACATATATACAAAGCCTAATTAATCAAATAAAATCTATTAGCTAATGACCTTTATGCTTTAGTTGTAAGCATTATTATGATCTAAAGCTTTGAATACATATAAGATATACATAATGAAATAAAAAATATGTAGGATCCTCTTCTATTATAATGTTTAAGTATTAAAAATTATATGGAATTAAGCACTTTCATTAAAAATATCAATTAAAAAGAGATAGCATTTGAATTTAATTTAGATCCTTTCAAGTGTATTAATCCTAAATGATTTGATTGTGGTGAATTAATTTACATACGATCTTTATTGGGAATCTAAAAACATCATTAATTGTTTAGACTTGAAACTTCTTGCTATTAACAATTGACAAAATTTATTGAAAGTTTACAAATATAATCTAGATAAAAATTAGCTTCAGTTCCCCTATATTAAATTAAGGATCCATTATTTGAACAATTCTTAAGGATTGACAATGGAAAAAGATATCCCTTTTTTAGCCTAAAGAATTCAGTGAAAAAATCCATCGAATAGTAATTAAGCATAATTTATTAATTAACAACTTTAGGATACATAGAGAAACCGATAAAATACTGTAAATAATTTTTATTATAAAATTATAATAAAAAAATACATTTAGAATTAATAAAAAGTTTATTTAAAGGAGAATTAATCGAAGAGGCATCTGAACAAATGAATTAATTTAATTCTATTCTAAGATTTGAATAACTTGATTCCAATTCATAATATGAATATTTAAGTTTAATTAACTATGAGCAACAATATCATAAACGTTTTGTAGAAATAAATTTACCAGGATGCAATATCCTTATATATGATGCTGAAACAGTGTCAAATATTGTCTAATTCAGTGTTGATGAAACTGATTCCTTGATTGTGGACGAAAACTCATCAATAATAAAGGGATTAAAATATCAATTATAGTATTTTGATCCATAATCATATAGAATTCTAGAATAAATTTAACGAATTTTTGAAAAAAAGCCAATTCATATTTATGAACAATACCTTGCATGTATTTTGAATTTATAAAATGAAGCAATAAATTTTTGCTTTCAAGGAAAAATTTTAGGAGATTTGGGTCATTTACATATCTTAGAAAATAAATAGAAAGAAATTTATTCGAATTATTAAGGATTGAAACATTTTTGCTATTTAAAGCAGAAAGTAATTATCAAGCTATCAGTTTTCAAATCTAAATTATGGAATTGCAGATATTTTAATCTTAGTTTACAAACAGACTAACCTCCTAATAATTGACTAATAAAATAAGTCATTTGACAGATTCTCTTATAAAACTCTCTGATTGTTATTTTAAATCTTATAAAAGACTTACCTTAAATATTTTAACAGCTTTGATTAAAAATACATTTTTTATTGATTGGCAATAATTAACTCCTAAAATACTTTTTGTCATCGAATCTGTAATAAGCACTCAATATTCCTTAAACAAGTCAAAAGTGATAAATCAAGTTTAATTTTAATTTTGTCACAAATAGGCTTAACAATTTTTAATTTATTTGAGAAATTTCAAAAGATGTCTCAGGTTAGTATCAACTTACGAGTAACATTTGTCCTTCAAAATTTAAAATATGCTAAAGAAGTACTTATTCGATATAGAAAATTTCTTCCCCACATATGTAAATTAATTTTCATCTTATGAGGAGTTGATTCTTCATAAAAGAAAACAAGAATTCTTAAGATGGCAATATTTTTTAAGTTGAATATTATATAAAAATTAATAGAATATCAATTTTATAAATATAACATTATTTTCATCAATTTATGATATTTCTATATTCTAGGAGTATATATAAAATTTCAATTATTATTATATTATAATAATTAAATTAATGGACCACAACAATTTTGTAAAGATCATAGACACCAAACACAATAGAGGAAATATATATATAGTATCAAATTAGATGATAACAGAATAAAATATGGAAATTTATAAAATAGGTGCTGTGTTGTCAACTTCCTTATGCGATCATTTAAAAGACATTTAAATATTTTAAATCACTATTAATGATAAAGTAAAGGACATCACTGATGTATTGAAAAGCTCTTATGAGTTCATAACTTAAAATATCACCAAAACAAACATATTAATAAGTTGTGAGGATGGAAGCAGCTTATCTCCAGCAATAGTTATTGGATATATAATGATATAAAGAAATTGGGAATTCGAGTTTGCATTAGAATATGTTTAGAAACGTAAACCTGATATAAACTTAAATGCATTTTAGAGACAATTGGAATAATTTTATTAGAAATTTATTGCCCCAAGATGTTCTGCTAAAAACACATATGATTTAATTTATAAAGGGATAGATAAGTCTAAAGGAAATTTGTATTTAGGAGCACTTTCTTCAATAGATTCCATTCCTAAATTAAATATTGTTGGTGTTGTTTCAATATTAGATGATTTCAAGCCGAAAATAACTGTTAATCATTATTATTCCAAATATGGTGATCACCCAAGGGTGCCGATAATCAATATATTTGATGAAACTTACTAATTCATTGAATAGAATTTATAGAATGGAAATGTGTTAGTGCACTGTATGTCTGGAAAGAGTAGAAGTTCTACTATTGTGATAGCCTATTTAATGAGAAAATACAAAATGAGAGTTTTTGAGGCTTTACTATTTGTTTAAGAAAAAAGATCTTTAATAAATCCAAATGATGGGTTTATCTAATAACTATACTCTTTAGATGTACAACTGTTTGGAGAATGACTTTATATAATATTCATTTCTAATCTTTATTTATGAAATTATCTATTATTTGGACGAATCTATAATCTTTTAATTCAATAAAAAATTATTCTATTAATGTTTAGATTTTATACTAAATAACAAGATTTAAACTTCCTTCCATGGATATGATTCGAAAATTCGTTGAAATTTATTTATTTTATTATATCCCAATTTTATCAAACAGTATTCTATTCTATGAATATAGATACCTAAAGAGCATTTAGCTTCAATAAAATCAGGATCCAATTAAAGTAATTCCTTCAAAATCTATGTTGCATTCAAATATAAATTCAAAAAAATATATGACTGTCCTGTTTATAAAATTAATCACACATACCTTTTGAGTAATAGGTTTGTTTATTTTAGTTATCAAATAAAATTGATTAATCAAAATTTACAATAGCCTATCGATAGTTTTATTATAAATTAAGAAACATACCTTATATTTTAACAAAATAAAATACCTTTAGTCAGATATACAAAGGAGAGATTATATTTAACAACTAAACTACAAGGGTATTGTTCAGAGAGAAAATCTATTTATTATTATGAATACCTATATTACCATTATATTCGCAAATCGGGTTTAATATTTCTTCGTTCGATTGAGATAGAATCTTTTTATAGTAACTTAATATGTAAACTAATATATATATTCATACATAATATGTAGTAAGTTTTATTCTATGAGAAGTCAATTTTAGATACGTTTTTGATTGCTTCCTTAATTCTATCTTGATTCAGTAATATTAATGCTTATCTTAAACCATTATATACCTTACAAGTAATAAATTTCTGAGTCAAGCAAATTCAATCGAATTGATTCCTCACAAGTGGCTAGAGCCTAATCTATCTATTTCAATTTTTGGTAGGATAATGCTGAGATATTCAATTTAATACCCTTTAATTAATAGGCTTATCTACAAAGGTTTTATAACTTTAAAGCTTGGTCACATATTTGAATGGTCTCCAAATATTTATCTAGTTCAAATTATAATGTTGCTTAATGAATATTAAATATTACCTTTTTTTATTAAGACTTCTTGATTATTAGGTTCGATTTTCAATAGCAAATCATATTAATCCAATACCAAATCAAACTTACGCAAATTATAACAAGATTATGCTGATTAATAGTTAAAATATTAACCTTTCATAGTTATAAAATCAATATTAAGAGGATCTAATTCAAGAAAATACTCAATATCAATAAATGCTTATGCAAAATCATTTAATTCGAAAGAATCTCTTGCTAGTTAATAATTATAGTTTTCAAGATACCATTTTACTCATATCGATTAGTTATTTCCGGAAGTAATTGAAATATTAATTCATATTTTGGAATTTATTAATCTTCATCTCTTATTTAAATCAATTATAAATAAGTATTCTATAACTATTCAAGTTTTTCAGCTAGAATTATGTCATTCTAATTTCTCTTAACCCACCTTACTTATTTTATCATTATTTCTAAAAATCATGTCCAAAAATTAGTGAGATTTAAATATATAATACATATAAATAAATAAAAGTATTCATTGGTAACTAATTATATTGTTTTATTAATACTTCTCTTTATAGTCCATGGTCTTGATCTCTCGGTCTTAGTCTAAATTAATATATTATATCATACTCTATAAAAGCTCTAACTAATTGACAGCCTTAGACATTTCCTTCTTCAAATCTTGAACAATAAAGGTGATATTATTTTATTTATCATTAACTTTTCTTATAATCGAATCTTTGATATAAATAATGCCATACCAAACTTGTTGCCAGTATTATATTATGCAACATCATTAGTCTGATAATCGGATTATCCGAAATAGTTCTTAAACTTTTCTTCAAAATTCTAAATATAAAATAATAATACAATTATTTTCTTCTTGTCCTTATTGTCTAATTATTTCAACTCTTGAAATATAGCTAAGTTTTCTATAACTTAACTATCTTCAGAGTCTAACTGCTATTTAATGTGAGCAGTCAAGAAATCATCTGCAAATCTAACCTTCTTATCGTTAGAACTATTAAGCGATTGCTATTTCTTATTTTCAGAACAAGATGGGGAGAGGCTTAAATTCTTATTCTATTACTATTTTAACTATTCTTATAACTCTTTATTTTATTATTTTAACTATGCAATTTGTTAGAGTAAATCCCCCTAATTCTTCTTCTTTAACAATGCCTCAAGCTCCTCTCTTAGGGTTTTTTCTTTAATGTATTATTTATATAATTCTTGATAATCTTCATTAGGTTTGATTATTTTTTTTTACACTTAGATATTTCTTCCATCCAAAACAGCTCTTTTAGCTCTGTTAGCAAATTGTAGTGTAGAGAACGTTTCTGCACTAGAGGTAATTGATGGAGAGACACAAAATATGAAGGTTATCTTGCCTGTGCCTGATAGGGAATCACTTAAAATTCTTGTCAATTTGGAATTCCTAAATGGAATATGAGTTCTACTCTTATCAATAAGTGCAGATATGCAATGTCCTAAAGTTGATAAACTGCCATTGATTGAAGTTAATTCCTAAATATGAAGTTCCTTCTCTTCTTAAGATAAGTCACTTGGTATTTTAAATTTCTCTGATCCTGCTAAATCTACAATCTTGAGAGACGACTCTTATATTGTAGGTTCATTATTCACTACAACAACTTGTTGCAATGTCAATTAAAATATAGAATGACTTCTTGAACTCTTTGTGTTTGCGTGACTACATCCAGTAACCCTGTTCCTCAAGCCTACCATCAAATAATCATAAGCTGTATCAATATCTGAGATTTAGATTTATGAAAGTTCCGGTATGTTGACATCTCCATTCTTGTTTTCTCTAATATCTAATCCATCCTTCATTCCCTTCACATTGAATAAATCGTAAATCTATGTTATATTATTATATATACTTTTTCATTATAGACCTCATAAAATGATAAGAAAAGTCTACATTAATCGTCAACTAATTATTATTGTATCTAATTCACTACTGCACTTACAGCTCTGGGTATAATTCCTCTCTCATTTGACCTAATAATTTATTGAAATCTCTCCTCAGGAAAGTTAGCTACATTCTCAGGCAATCCACCAATTATTGTATAAGTTTTTCCAGCTCCTGTCTACCCATAAGCAAATATTGTATTATTTTTTCCATTAATAAAGGATTTAACAGATTCCGATACTAATTTGAAGACATCAGATTAATTGTCAGTCTTATTTAATATATCACTAAATTTCATTCTTATTGAATTTCCTATTCTAGTTATTTTTATGGTATTTTCCTAAATTATTATTTAAATCTTGTACATCAAGTAAATTAACAAAGTCTTCTTCTGATTCAGAGTTAAGTGTTGGTCTTACTCTTATAGCAATCCTAACTTTACTATTATCTGAATCCTTATCTCTTTGAATTGGGCTTTTAGACTTCATTCAGTTAATATAAAAAAAATTAATTAATTTTTATTCCAATGTTTCAATTAACAAAAGAGATGTATATTTCAGAAACTAAGGCAATCGAGTTTATTTGGTTGGTTGGGATAATAATATATTTTGGTTATGCCTTACTATAGAAATTCAAATGGGGTGAAGTGATTCATTTTTAAAGAAACAGATACAAGATTCCAGAAACTCGCAGCAACAATCTGCCTAGAAATCAATTTGTGATAGATGGTATATATCTTAATCAAACATAGAATAGGGAGATAATGAAGAAAAGGAGAATTATAAAAATAATCATAGTGAGGGTGATATACAAATTGATAAACCAACATAATAATCGATAGCATAAACAATAAAACCTAAAATTATGACATATCTAGATTTATAATTAGTGATAGGTAGTGTGGGAATATTGTGTGCCATAACACTATCTGCCCATATTGTAATAACAATATTTTTATATTTATATTTTATTTCATAAATAATACTAACATGCTTAGATTATAATAAACTAATAAACTTACTACCTCATATATGCATAATAGTGATATTTATAACATATTTTGTAATTTGAATATATATAATCATTTATTTATATTTTCTCTCTCCTATTCAAACGATTCCGATCTTGTGTTAGCTAAAATTAATTATTTCACATACCTATCTAATTAAATTATAATCTTCTATTTTTAATCTCTTATTCAAATAAAATTTTAAATATAGGTTGTGGACTTACAAAATCAACCCTCTTAAGTGATGTTATGGATGATGAATTCTTACTCAACACTTCTACAATATTTTAGGCAACTAACTTTATGATTCAAATTAAATTACTTATCTTGGATACCCGAAATTATATACACCCAAATCTTCTACAGCCAAACTTTCTGCATTAATATCTATTAATTTTTATGATAGCTTATAAAGGAGATTTTTGAGGATATCAATTTACTTATCCTCCCCCAAATATAGAGGCAATATGAAAAACATGTAATATTTCCCATCAAATTTGACTTCCGCAATTTCACCGATTTCTAGTTTCAGCTTCTATAAGGCCATCAATAAACCTTTATTCTATTGGTAATGATTGATACTTTACTTTTGTCAATAATTTATTATTAGGGTTTCTTCCATGCGAATCACATGTTGATACAAGTACTTGACAATCAGATAGATATAATTCAGAATTAGCAACATTTATGGATATTTATTCTTTAGTATGCTTAAAATCTACAGTTTATTCATATTCTTTATCAAAACTATTTCCTTTCTTTTTTTCCTGAGCTTTTATACAACAATTTCCCATTTTATTTAATTTGTAAAAATTGTAATAAATTATATTTTTGTTTTGTTTTTTATAGAATCATTTAGTAATTTTCAAAAGTTCTATCAATATGTCTTTTGACAACTAATGAAGATCATCCTTAACGGGGGATTAGCATATTTTGGCTTTATTATCAAGCAAAAATTTCATAGCATAGAATTTCAATTCAGATGCTCCATATTTTTCTGACAAATTAACTATATCTATCACATTTTTTAGTGATATGTTTTTAATCTATATTAATATAAATTTTACTAAAAATTCTTCACATAAGTTCTTTAATCGATTTAAAACATATTTATCTGATAGCATTAGTAAATCATAAACTATATGAGAATTAATTTATACATCATCTGTGTAAATGAATTCCAAAATTGCTTTTGTAAAACAATTAAATAATTAAAATTACCTTTAAATACATTTGCCTTAGTATCATTTATGATGAATTTATCAATATTTTAAAACTATTCATTTAAGAACTGTGCCTTAAAGTAATCACATCGGGCACACAAGATAACTTTATGGGCTTATATATGTTCATTTTCAACTATGAATGTAATATCGCTCAGAATAGGATTAAATAGTAAATTTGCTAAATCTTGTTTTAAAGTCGATTCAGCAACAATTAACTATCCTTCTAAATTAGAGAAAATAAAGTATTACATTATCTTAGCAAGAACACATCATTATAACTTTTCTCACTATCATTCCCTCCAAATACAACTATTTACCCTTTATATGATATGGCACTATGCCTACATCTGGGTTTTGGTGGATTGTCAGCAATTATAAATTCCCACTAATTATCGAGTATATTGAATAGGAAGACATCATTTCTCCACTAAGTGCCATCATAGCCTCCAAAGAAAAATATTTTATTATTCATCAAAACTGCAGACGCAGACACTCTAGGAGAGGGGATAGTTCCTTAAGTTGGAAGCAATATCCAATTATTGGTCTCCAAATCCAATTGATAGAGATCATTCAATTAATGCGATCTATCTGGTTCTCCACCAAATACATATATTTTCTTATCAAATATACAACTAGAATGCTACAATCTACCCACAGGTTTAGTGCCTGTAGTTTCAATCTATTACCATAATCGAGAAACTAATTAATCTTCATAATTACTAAAGTCGAATTTAAATAAATCACTAAGCCACATTTTTCCATCACCTCCTCCAAAAATGTACATGACATTATCCTATATGTTAGCAGTATGGAATTATCTCTTAGGAGATTAGTTTTCTGACTTGTACACATTCCATTGTATAGTTAATTACTATTTCCCCTATTCTGTAGGAGTCATCATAATTATATCATCTAAGACATTATATCCATTCCACCCACCATAATATACTATTTTATTCTGATAATTTTAGGCACTATGTCCCATTCTTACATCAGGAGGATCTCCAATAACCTTATAGTTGGATAACCATCTAAAAATAATATAATATAATACTAAAATCTTTAAAGATCTAGAATATGTATATCATTGCAGAACTTCTTCCTCCCCTCACCTTCCTTTCCCCCAAATATTATCATAAAATGCTTAAACTATGTAGCGGTATGGCAATTTCTGCATGTAGGTAATTAATTAGAACTTGTCGCCCTTATATGTTCCCATTCATAATTTGCAAATGTAACTAATATTAATAATCACTTACTATCAAATTCCTTATTATCTGTTACATCCTACCTATTCGAGGATGATTATGTTGTATAATCCATTATTTATAAGAAAAATAAAATAAAAATACTATTTTTAATAGTATAAATAAATATTTATTTATTATGTCCTAGACTCCAAAAAATCAGAAAACCTAACAAGACTACTCGATAAGTCATTTGAAAAAGTAAACATCATAACCATTCATAGTGACTCTGTTGAATATCTGAAAACAGTAGTACCCAACTAATATGTCACTTATGAGATATTTGATTTTGCATTCAAAAAACTATGGGCCATAATCAATAAATTAGAAATCCAATAACTTGAATGCTGTGCTAACACTAAATTGTTAGAACTCGAAAAAAGAATATAAAATATCGAAGAATTACTACATAAACTCAATAATATCAATTACTAGGAATAGCAATATAAGCATAATGAATAGACCTATTCTATATCAAATAATTAGATCTAAGGATAATTTAACTAGATCATTGAGGTTCTTAATCAATAGGAGGGAAAATTTAAATAGCAACAAGATGCAATCCCAATTTTAACTCGAGTTGTAGCAGATATGCAGTAGGAATTCGATCAACTTAGGGAACAAGTAATATTTATAATCCACATAGGTCGATAAATTGGATTAAGATCTACTAGGATTATTTAAGTCATTTCAAACAGTCTTAAGTATAGAGAAGACTGTTAATATAAACACATGCGAACTGCAAGATATTCGTGAATCAATAAAAGAAATTTATCAATATATGTGATATTCATTTTTATTTCACTTTTTTATTATTTTATTTATTTTGGGCATTTTATTATTTGAGTTATTATTTGGGTTCTACTTTGTTTTATACTATCTCTATTTTTCCTGTTTCCTATTTGAAATATCTCAAATATATCCAATAAAAGAGGCAGAACAATATAGTGCCTACCCAAGGGTATAAAATGTAACCTGGTGTTTCAACGTACTAAATATTTCCAGCATCCTTCAAGAATTTAATTGAAATGTAAGTTTCGATTGCTAATGTCCACATAACAAGATATCGTGCCCACCCAGTCTGTTCGGTTTCCCCCTTCACAGTCATCCATGTCTCCTTCCAACTCAACATACCCATGCCAAACCATATTAACAATCTATAAACAACCATCCAACACTTTGGCTATATCCACAATTAATTCATAATGAAGAACCCTGTCAAGAAATTAACTGTAACCGATCCCCAATTAGCAATCGTGCTTCCAAAGTACCTATGATCTGACCACAATAACCATTTATGGATAGGTCTATCTCCTCTACCTAACCAATCATACTATTCCATTCCTAACTTCCTCGACACATACAGCCCAATGAAGATGAACACAGTATTACCTAACAAAAAGTCCAATATGACATGATCCCACCAACATTCTCTAAAATGCGGCAAAATATGTTACCATGACAACTCAATAATTTCATCGAAAAATGACCAGAAATTAAGTAACCACGCATCCCTCAACAAGAAAGCTACTAAAAACCAATTGACACAATGCACTAAGAAGTAATGATCCAAATTATCGTAAATATTAACCCATTCAAACTCACAATTATCGTCATAAGTATGCATTTCTTTCACAACGGGTACTCCCAATTTGGGATCACCCAATTTCATCAACTATCTCGCCTCTATCTCATTCTAGAAAGAGAGATAAACTAAAAAGGCATTATAGGTAACACCAAGCCAATAAATGAATCTCCAAAAATATTGCCACGTTTTTATAGGTCCATTATATGTGCGTAATGATCCCATCATACATATAAATAACATCGCTCCCACTAGCCCTTTATAGCGATTCTTAACATCATCATAATCATTTTATGAGTAGTATACCAATAGACCAAAGGATACAATAAACAAAATCTATTCCTAATACTTCATAATTTTATTTTATTACTTTTATTTTATTTTACAAAAAATGAAATTTAGTTAGATGCTTGAAGAATTTAGCTTAAGTAAAATGGAATAAAAGAAAAAAGTATTCAAGGATCAAGCAACATAAACTGATGAACAACAATATGTTATAATAGAGTCAAATGTATTGCAATAAAGTCTACCTGTATCAGAGGAGATATGGAAGCCGAGAGAAGCATGTTCAATCATGCAGAGCAATCAATCATATTTGTTGACATAAATTAAGAAGAATAATATGATAATTTATGAAGAAATATAAAGACTTATGAATGTGTATAAGCCTGTTTCTGAGATTATGACATTCATTAATGAAACCTCAGTTTATAAAAATATTGAAGAAATAGAACTATAATTAGCTTTCTACTAAGATACTATAAACAAATTAATAGAGGGAATACAAACTTCAACCAAGTCATCCTTTCGATAAAATATAACAGATTCGTATCAACCACCTGGTTGGAATTTAACTCCAACATTAAAAGACTCGATTATAAAATGATTATTATATATAATAATGTTTAAATTCACTAGACCTCGTCCTAAATCAATGAACAAATCTACAGTCTCTGCCTCATTCTAACTCATACCACCTAAAATTTAAATAACTCAAGAACAATATTTTAAAAACTTATATATTACTAGTAATGAAAACTATGAATCCTAAGTGAATGAATGTCCATCAGAATTGACTGAAAAACCCTATCAGGGTAAATCGAAAGCTTATGAGATAAAAGCAAAAATTCAGATAAAAGAAACACGAAGTAATCATATAATTTGTTCAGAATGAACCTCGAAAACCAAGTGATTTAAGAGACTTTCAATTAGAAAAGCCGCAAACCATCAAACAACCTAAATCAGCCGAAATTATCTCTGAAATAGCCCTTTCAAGAAGAATTAATGATGCATAGAGAGAACTAAGAAGAAATAAAATACTATCAATTTGATTATTATATTTATTTTAACAGCAATGTATGCTCCGCCCTATCAATCGAAACCAATAAATTAATTGAAGCCCTTAGCAATAATAGAACAAGACGAACTAGCATTACTGAAATAAAAGAAATAAGATCTTGAAATGAAACTAAAAGAGAAGGAACAATAATTGAAATAAAGTTAAAAGTAAGAAGAACCAGAATAGGAGAATGTTACTCCTCAATAGATGAAAACTTAAGGAAAAAAGCAAAAAGAAAAACAATAATAATAATAACCTGCATAGAAGATGTCTTTAGCAGAATTGAAAGAGAAGGAGAAGCAAGAACAGGAAAAATTAGAATTGAAATAAAAAATCGAATTCTTGGAGAAGGAGAAGAAGGCAATGCAAGTGTAGTTTGAGAAAATGAAAGAGCAGATCAGAAATGATAATATGAACTTGAAAGAGGAAGCAGTAAGAAGCAAGGTCATATCAGATAATTTGGGAAAATAAGTAACCTAAATAGAGGATGATAAAAATCAAACAATCAAGGAGAGTCGGAAACTAAAATAGGACATAAGAATACTACAAGACAAAGTACTTGAATTAACCAAATCTGCAGCTGAATTCGAAGCAAGGAATAAGTCAAATAAAGACTAAATACTAGAGAGGGAAGAAAGAATAAAATGGATTGACAGTAAGCTTAAGGAGGAGGAAGCTAAACACAAATAGACACTAGGTAAGATAATATAGCTGAATAATGAGATAAATAACAATAAAAAGGAGATAGAATTCTTTCAAAAAGATAAATTAAGAGTAACATTACAAATGGAGGAGATGATTAAAGATCATAATAGAAAGAACGATGATCTTAATGAGGCTCGACTCAAAGATTAGAGAGAGATAAATATGCTAAAATTAGAAGAAGCGGAATTCAAGAAGAAGCTTGATCATTATTCCCACTAAATAAGAAATTTAGAGTTAGAGAGAGAGCGTAACAATTAGAAAATGGAGGAATTCACACGAATAGAACATAAATTAAAAGCTAGAGAAAGAGAAGTAATTGAACTAGAAATAGAACTAGATAGAGTTAAAAGATCTAAGGGAACTCATATAATAGAAAAAATTATGGAACCTGTTACATACACTTAACCAGTCATTTAAGAAGTCCCAACACCAGTCTATGATAACGACATTGTCTAATTACGAGAAGATATTCTATATCTTCAATAAGATAGAGATAGAGCACTAGATGAGGCTGATTACTGGAGAAAAAGATACTAGGATTTGGAATTAGCTGGAGATAGGAATACAAAACTGATGTCTCACTAAACACTAGATGAAATCGATAGAGCAAATAAGATAAAAGAATAGAAATAAGAGTTATTCTCTAAAGTCATGGCATTGATAAATGACATAAGCAATAAGAAGAGAAACACTAGTTCCTTCGATGTTAAGGATACTTTAGAGTAAATACTAAATAATAACAATGATTTATTAAAATATTTAATGAATCAATGAATTTCTTTAATATTTATTTTTTTTATGGATAATTAGTTATTGAGTATAAAAAGAGAAAATTTTAGAGTTGAGATCAGAAAAAAATAAGTTGATGAATTCTTAAAAAGTAAAAGAGTTATAGGGTACTTAGAAGTATCAGACTAACAAACCATACAAGATTAAGTGAATTTGGTTTATTAGAATGAGAAACTAAATTATTAGCATTTAAATTTTTTGGTTCGATTTCATTAGGAGCAGCCTTAAGATTTAAACTCAATCATATAGATCATCTATTTTTATAATGCCCTACTAAGTGTATGTAATACTAATTGTGTTGAGGAATTAGTAGAAAAATTTGAAGTGATTGATTTTTTGATCCAAAAATTGTACAATGTTTAAGAATATCATTCGAGACTATTTTTGGGAATAGTAGATACCCTTTTATTGATATCTTAGAAAGTTTTGCAATTTCAATTTGAGATCCTTTAAAAGTTAACTCAAGCTTTAAGCGTGAATATAGGAAAATTAGAAATCACAGATGACGAGTTCTATTTATTAGTTTTAGAATTCCTGTTTTTTAATTATAAGTCAAGAATTGCATTCAGTTAAATTAAAGAGAGCATCGAATTGCTAAACAAAATAAGTAAATATTACGCCAAGTCAAATGCACTATTTTAGCAATAACCCTTGATGGCACTTGAAGACACTCAAATCGATAAAAGAAAGGAGGATATTTTGCATTTAATTGTTAGTTGCTTGAAATACTATTTAGATAAAAGTTTTAATCGTTATGATTTCACACAAGATAAAGGAATATTCATTCTAATTAAAAAAATTTGTGATGAATAGTTCTCTTAAAAGGTTTTATTAGTCTTACTCAATACACTGCAAGTCTATATAATGAATAATAAGAAAGCAATAATGGGAATATAAGAAAAAATAGATCTCATTAGTTTATTTGGAAATAATTTGAATCTAAATTAAACATAGGAGCCGTAGAAGGTTAAAATAAGAATCCATTGTTTATATGGAATAACTGCTTTATTTGAATCTGATTTAAATCTAATAGATCATCTTAAAGAGACAAAAATGTATGATCTCCTAATTCAATTGTGTAAAGAAGAATTAAATTATGCGGCATTATAGAAGGAATTATTTGTCATAAGAAAGTTTATGAAGAATGATAAATATACTACAGAGCTTATTCCTCTAGCAGCTAAACTATTTGCTGAATAGATCAAAGATATTGATTTGAATAAAAGGCAGGTTATGCTAGAATGTATGAGAATTTTGAATTTCTTCCTCAAAAAGGGTGATGAAAAATATCTCCAAATCATAAAGGACTTAGGAGTAAAAAGCTTACTAGAGCACGTCCTTCTGAATGTCAAAAGCTAGGCTTCATAGTAAAAAGCTAAGACAATGTTGGTGTATTTTGATATAGATTGATTTTATTTTTAAAAAAAAAAACAACTCATCCATTAATCAAATAATCTTTATAATCAAATTATTCTTCTGGATAGAAACTCGTAATGACTGTTCTCTTATTGTATGTTCTGCCTGCTAGATGAAATTTAGCCTTCTTAGCTGGAATTTGATAGTAAAATTTAACAAAAATCTTGCCTACAGCTGGACAGCAATATCTAATTTGATTTATAATTGAATAAATACCCCGTTTCTTTATCAGGTCTCGGTATTTCAATTCTATCTACTTATCCATACCTTTAGCATTCGGATCGTACATCTTCCATCAATTCCTCATAAATGTCATCTTCAAATAAATCTTCAATTGAACACTCTAAATGGAGAAAAAAAAATTATTATAAAAAATAATAGTACCATATTTAAGAATTGTACAACCTTACTAGGAATCATAGCTTATTAGGGTATTGTTAACATTTATTAAATTTAGGGTATTCTTAATAATTCACATGATGCTAAAAAACAACCAGCCTTTTTAAAATTATTATGCTTATATATTACATAATTTGATGGCTATTCCTTCCCATTTACTTTCTTAACTTATGCTGTATCTCCTTAAACTTTACAAATTTTTAATCTCTTATCTCCAATTTAGAGATTATTTAAAGCCTTAAGAGCCTTTACAGTAGATGATGGGTTTTCATATTCAAAAAAACAATACCCTTTTGAAATGTCACTATTGCTTGTCGTATCCTTAACAAGATTAAAGTATTTAGTTATGCCAAAAGTTTAAATTAGCTTTAAAACATCATCATCCTTCAAATAAGTAGGCAGACCCCCCAAATATAATCTAGTATCATCCAATTTCAATTCAGTCACCTATTCATTTGGTACGGGATTTAAAATTCTCTCCAAAAATTTTCTAGGTCTTTCGATCTTCAATTTATGATTGACAAATTCGACCTAATTTAGAGGCAAGAGAGTCTTCTTAGCTTCTATGGAACTACATTCTAATACAACCCACGATTTAGTGGCTCCATATTCTATGCTCTTGATTGGTTTCTCATCTTAATAATATATAAATATATTTACTTATTTTAGTATCGATATTTGTAATCAAAGTATTAAAATATTCCTCTATCTCTTTAAGTTGTACTGTTAGTGGCACTTGACTTACAATCATCATATATGGATTGTTTTCATATATTGCATATTTTTCTTTAATCTATGATGGCAAATCAGGATCATTAAGGATTTTGCTATGCTTAGCTTTCAACTCCCAATCATCATCAAAATCTGTCATTATTTCATCTTTGATTAGAATATAAGATGTACCATTTTCTCCCCATTTCTTCTTCTTTTTTTATTTCTTCTTCTTTTTCTTAATGACTGCTGCGACAGGTTTCTCTTTCTCATCTGAATCAATATCTTCTTTGACTTGCTGATCTTCTACCTTTTCCACTTTAATTTCGATTTCCATTTTTCCGTCAGACATAATAAATAATAATTAGTTTAAATAAAAAGATGTGCTCTCTATCGATTTTAAGAAGAAAAAAAAATGTTCAATAAATAATACGAAGTTTTTGATATATTAAATATGATAAAAACAAAACAGGGTATTGATAAAAAAATATCTTTTTTTAATTCATAAATAAAATTAAATATAAATGAGCAACTTGCCTTCCCAATAACCATAACCATAACAATAATAATACCAACCTCAATACCAATAGCCATATGGATAACCTACTTATGCTCCAGCATAATATCCATAGACATATTTACCAGCTTCACCACTCAGATATTCCTATGCTCCATAAGTTGCTCCCGTTGTAGCCCCACAATATGTCTAAGCTCCTCTTGTTCAACAATCAATCGTAGCACCAGTTGTAGCCTAACCAGTAGTCGCCCAACCAGTTGTTGCATAAAGTGTTGCAGCAACAATCAAAGGTGAAAGCAGAATCGAGTATGTTCCATACGAGAAGACAGTTTTAGAATACGAGGAAGTCAGATAGAAGATTCAAGTCCCCAAAGAGAGATTCGTGACAGATTACTATGCTGTTGAATACTAAACCGAATATGTTCCTTAAGTCTTTTAAGAAAAATATACAGGTAATAAATAAATTTTATTTCCTTCTAGAATACGTACCCGTCGATAGATATTAAGAAAGAGTTGAATACTATCCAGTTGAGAGATAAATCGTTCACCAATAACCATAAGTAGTCCAACAACCAGTCCAATAAGTAGTCCAATAAGTCGTCCAATAAGTCCCCCTCCAATACAGCCAACCCATCTAATAAGTCTCATATGCCCAACCAGTCTAATAAGTCACATATGCTCAACCAGTCCAATACGCTCAACCAGTCCAATATGCACCATTGACCACAACTGTCGCCCCAGTAGCACCATTAGCTACAACAGTGCTCCCATAAGGATACTATCCACCAGTCTATGGACAACCCCCTCTTGGATAGACAGTTTAACCAAATTAAACCGCAACCTAAAGACCACCATAATAAGGACAACCATAGAAACCACTTGATTAGACATAGGTAGAAGATTAATATTAATTTTTTTTTAAGAAAGCACCAGCTTAAGGCTAACAACCAGCTTAAAAGCCCCCTTAGAAGAGTTTCCTTGACAGGTTATTCGATTAATGAGGAAGATATAAACATATTAAAATATTTCATTATCCCGTCCTCTTTTTATAGTACTGTTATGGAGCACTCTCTGACTTTTAAAATTACGGTAATGGAGGTGGCTAATTACTATAAGACTTCTTAATCTTCCCTTTTTGGTAGCTCCTAGTCTAAACAAAGTCATATAAGTCATTAGGAACAGGCAAATCATTATCCTTCAACATATCAACAATCTCCCTCACTATCTTCTAATCATCAACACCATACGTGATTAGAGATATACTCTTTCCCTTATCACCTGCTCTACCTGTCCTACCTATTCTATGAATATAATTGTCAATTTGATTAGGTAGATCATAGTTGATCACTAAAGTGATGTCCCTCACATCTAAACCTCTCGAAGCAACATCCGTGGCGCACACAATTCTACATTTAGATGCCTTAAACTCCCTCATGACTTGGTCTCTCTCCTTTTGTGTCTTATCTCCATGAAGTGCTAAACAAAAGAAGCCTTCTTTTGTCAATTGATTAGATAAATCTTCACAATCTCTCTTGGTTTCAACAAATACTAAAACTTTATCTTTAATAGTTAATTTATCTAGTTTCTAAATTAACCTTTTGTATTAAATAATTAATACTCCCCTAATTTTTGATCCTCATTCAAGCAAATAAATTCTTAAGATATATTCTTATTCATTATAATATCATCCTCGCCTAAATATAAATTGATTGGTTCATTATGACAAAGATCACATGCAAGATTCTAGACTGCCCTAGGCCAGGTTGCAGAAAAGAATACTGTCTACCTATCCTCTCTTATCTTGTCTGATATGAATCTAACTTGAGGTTCAAATCCCATATCTAAAAATTATTTAAAATTTTTTAAGAATTTGAAATACCTAACATTCTGTCTGCCTCATCAAGCACTAAAAATGTCGTACGCTCCAAACCTATCACCTCGCTTTTTATGAAATCAATCAACCTTCCTGGAGTTGCAACAATGATTTCAACACCCTTTTTCATAGCCCATTCTTGAGGCCCTTTGTCTGTGCCTCCATAAATACAAGCTGATCTAAAATCATAAGCATCACAAAAATGTTTAACATGATCTAATTAAATTGTTATCGAGTATACCATGTATTTGCATTGCTAATTCTCTTGTTGGTACGAGAATTACCATAACTGGTCCATTTTTGTCAGCTTATGCATTCAGATGAACTAATCCTGGAAGTAAAAATGCTAAAGTTTTTCCAGAGCCCGTTTAAGCAATTCCAATCAAATCGTGACCAGCCATAATGATAGGTAACACCTATGACTAGATTGGTGTTGGTTTAGCATATTGTTTCAACTGAATTCGTTTCATAATAGGTTCATTGAATTAACAATCTTTCCATTATAAATATGGCTATGGTATTCTAACATTCTTTCCATCAACTCTTATTTCATTTTCTCTCCAAAACTATTCAACCACCTCTTAATCATACAAGATTGTATCAGGATTAGCAAATACTTTAAGTATATTCTTTTTAACAAATGCCTATTTCTTACCAGCATTAATGAATGCTATATATATAAAAATATTTTTACCATCAAATCTTCCTCCTTACTTTTAATTTTAATCCATATTTTACTATTTTATTTATTTTTTGTTATTTTTTTAAAAAATATTATTATTAATACAATATATATATTTTTCTTAAAGATTTGTTTTTAAATTAAACAAAAAATGGCCGAACCATCCCAAAGCCAACCTAAACTGAGAAGACTCCTAACAGATGTCCAACCAGCAGTATCATAGTATATTATTTATTTTTAAACATTTTTTAAAAGATAATTTGACTTACAAAGACAAACCTCTCGTTTAATTGTCGATGAACCTTACCTAGGAAACAGAGATGTGCATCCACAATACGTTATGTTGGAACATGAGCCCTAATATCAGATGGCCTAATATGTGATAACATAACCATAATTCCAAAATATACAGCTACCGAGATATGACTCCTCATTTTATCAGTAAGGCGTTCGACCTCAACAATCGAGCACATCCAACCAATATTCCATGCTAGGAACAAATTACTTCCTAATGTTTGATCCATAACCATAAGGAAGCATAAGTGTCCCAAAATACTCAACACTATCTGCAATCCAATATGAGTAGCCAAAGAAAAAAGCCGAACTCAACGAAATGGATGTCAAACAAGAGAAGGAGAGATCACCACTCAAATAACAATCAAAATCATAACCATGCAATTGCAAGAACACAAGTTGCCTCAAAAGATATTGCAGATGCTTTGCTGCAAAGAAAATGTGTGATGAGAGGTGTCTATGCCAAGGATGCAAGAATACAGAGAAATACAACGAAAGGGAGCAAGCCATAGATTACGTTATATAAAAATGCCACAGAAATAAGAATGTTCCCAAAGAAGAATTATTTAATATCGAAGGGGTCTTTGGATGTAAATGTAAGAGCTCACAATGCCAAAAATCCTATTGCGAGTGCTTCCTCAGAGGTGCAAAATGCTCATTACAATGTCAATGTTAGGATTGTGAAAATGGATTCATGGAAGCATTCTACGCAAAACACTAAAAAGACATGTACCTTATTCCACCGAGAAAAAGAAAGAAAAAAGTAATCACAAAATGAAGTTACTTTACAATAATACAACTATATTTGAAATATATTCATCATTAATTTTAAATATTTTCAAAGTCTTATTATTTATTTATCTTTGATTTTTTCTCCCTCATCTCTTTTCGATGATGTTTGAACTA
Organism: Paramecium bursaria; assembly: GCA_016759055.1. Lineage (NCBI taxonomy): Eukaryota > Ciliophora > Oligohymenophorea > Peniculida > Parameciidae > Paramecium > Paramecium bursaria. The sequence goes on from VMTU01000053.1 coordinate 55,840, forward strand.
GTGTGTTAATTTAAACTTAAATCCAAAATATGATCTCTCACAATACTGGCATTTAAATATATTTGAATTGTCATTATGCACATTTGTTTAATGATATAATGCCTTTTTAGAGGACTTAAAATATAGATTGCAAATTTTGCAATATAAAGTTTGCTCATTTTAGAAGTTATCGTCATTCAACTTATAATTCTGTGATATTTGCTTCTGTTAATTTATATGAAATTTAGTTGCTTTTAAATATCTATCCTTCATTATGAAATCCTATAAAAATAGAAAAAAATATAAAACCTCTAAAAGACTCCTTTAATTATTGATTATTATTAATTCACATCGTTGTTGAAGCTGCTCACATTTTAAAATTTTTTCTGTAAGGCTTCTAATTTATATCTAAGTGGATTGGCTATCTTACGAATTCATTAATATAGAATCTTTCAGATGTGTAATATTTATATTAAATTATATATTCCTTGAGATAAATGTAAAATGATAGCCTGATTTTTCGTATTACGTGGCATTATTAATTTCATTGAAATATTTTATAGTATGTTTATAATAATATTATATTTTTACAAAATGAGACCAAAAAAAGTTCAGAATATTCCTATAGAATAGATCCTCATTGAATTTTAGTAGAAGTAAGAGGCGATAATATAAAACTTGTTTATGACAATAAGCGCTAGCGATATGATATTATCTGACTTTTTCGATTTTCTAATAAACTCTACAGATACACCTGAATAATTGAAACCAGAGTTACTTCGTGTTAAAGATCCATTCAAATATGATTTTAATGAAGTCTAGGAGATAATTAAATAAAATGATTAAACTCGTATTTAGCAATAATTAGAAACAAAAATAAATGAAAATTATAATGGTACAATAATATATAGAAATTCAGACCCTTAAAAATAAGTTTAAACTGATTCCAAAGTTAATGAAGGTCCAGAAATTCAAGGAAAAAGATAATTGAGATAAAGACAAGAAAAAAAACCAGTTATTAAGCATAAAGTTTAGAAATAGAAGCAATATAAACGAAAGCTCAAAAAAAAGGAAAAATGCTCAATCTGTGGTTCAAGATTTTTAGATTATTACGGCTTAATTT